>JAQFZN010000006.1:0-121873 GCA_034687075.1 Geophilus carpophagus | reverse complement strand
ATTTGACGAATTGACGAATATGCTGGTAAATGAGACGGAATGTTAACTTTCTTTTTCGATAAAGAATCATCAGCTATTGGTCCTATGTTAACATTCAAATCTGCTAGCGCGTTCATGTCGAGCCTAAACAAAATGATTAATATAATTTATTTAAATATTAAATCAATTGATTTATTACCTATCGATTAGTAATTGCACTTCTTCATCGTTGTTTTGACAAATAATTCCAAAACAATCGCCAGGTTGAAACGACAGTTCAGTATCCTATTTCAACAACATAATTTTAGTTTACATAAACAGACTAATTTTATAAACTACGTACTGATATATCTAAAGATATTTCTAAAACCGACTTTTTAGCATCTTCGTTGGTTAATTTAATGGCAGATATAAGACTAGCATACACAACATCAGAGACTGCTAATGGAAATTGATTACGAGTAATTTTATCACAATTCTGAAATAAGATAAACATTTTTAAAAAATTTAGAACTATGCCACTCTTACTTTTTCTATTATACCTCAGAATTTGTTTCATCAAATTTCAATTTTATAACAGATTTAGGCACCGGTGGCAGATTTAACTGCATGTCACTCTGAAAAGTTGTTGAATTAGCTAATGAAATGCCAGTCTTGTCTTCTTCCTCGGTCAACATAACTTCCGTATTTTTATTATCTTTTAATTTGTTGTCAATTTGAGTTAACTTTTCTATTATGATATCGCTATCTTTACTAAATTCAATAATTGTTTGATGATGGGTGTGTAAAATATCGTCAGATTTACATTGCAAAACATTCTTCAGTGATTGCCAAAGGTTCAATATCCAGGGTTCAGCTACAACATCTAATCTATAATTTATGAATGTTTGTTAAATCCATTAAACTGACTATTAATTTAATTCAATTCAATTATTTACGAAAATTAAAACAAACCCAGTTGCGTCGTCTGCAAACCTGCTTTCCGTAAATTTAATAGCACCCAGTTGTTGTAATCGTTTATCAAGTGTTTTTCCAAACTTTGCAAAATTATTGTAATTTGAATCGCCAAGTCCTAAAAATTAAAATTGAGTCAATTTCTTTTAAGTATTAAAATCATAATAGTATCAACCTAATAAAGCGTATTTAAGATGACTCAAATATCTGTCTGAATGCGTAATTTTCTTTAATCTTTTCCAAAATCTTAATGCTGTCTCCGGTGGATCTCCTTCTCCAGTTGTAGAAACCACAAATACGATGACCGATTCTTTCTCAAGTGTAAACTGTAAATGCAGAATAAGAATACATATGTAAAAATTATTATTATTAAAAATCGAAAGTAAATTTTACCTTTTTGTCAATAGAACTGAGGCAATGTAAATTTGCCTTAAAATTGTAATCAGGTGCACGTTCGAGAATTTCTTCGGCTATTGCTTGTGCTTGTCCAGTTTGGGATCCATAGAGTAAAAGAAATTTGTTTCCTATATTATCCGTCATTGTTATTAAGTTTTCTTTAAGATTGTCTTGTTTTAATATACCTTGATCTTGGTAATTCATTCACAGCAGGTGCGAGTTGTATTGAGCGAAAGCGCATGTAAAACTTGGTAGATTTAAAAGGCGATTGTAATTTCAAATGAAATAATTATTTTGTCTTAAATTATTTTTGTGGTTTTAAATTTAAAAAACTAAATTTTTTGAAGCTTTCGTTAAATTTATTTTGAAACGATATAAGACCTTATATTTAGTTGCACAAATAAATTTATTTAATTTTCTTACGTAACAAGAAAAGGTGAAATGTACACACGACTGACATCGGAATAGATGTAGATCAAGATTCAAGATGTTGCAAATCTAACTACTCTTCTGATTTCGTATGAGTAGGAATTTACACCATGAGTTTTAATCAAAATTTTAACGACAAGTTAATTTGCCAAAAGCAAAATGAGTCGTCAACGATTCTTTACCACAAAGTCATTGAAATTAGCAATCATTTTCACATTTGTTCATTGCTTTTTGTCAGTAATGGTTTTATATGTTTACACAAACTGTGTACTTCAAAACAACGAATTGCAATACAGGTAAAAATATAAAAAATAAATTTAATCCCTTGTTTTCATAAATATGAATTTTTTTCAGTGATATTTCAAATAAATTAGATCTATATTCTATTTACATTCCAAAACGGGTAGCAGAAAATGCACTAATTAGTGAAGTTATTAGATCAGATGATATTTCTGTGAGAGGCTGGTGGATGGCTCATGAAAAGTGGGTCGAAAATATTGAATGCTTTAATGAAGAATGGGGAACATGTGTCAAGGTTTTATAATTATAAAAAAATAATTAAATTCATTTTTTAATAGATCTATCTTTAGGTATTTAGTGTATCGTGTCGTGTTGATAGTGTACGATCAATTTATCAGTGGCTTCCGCTTAAACAAGATTTAATGATTCGAGGGTTCGAATTCAGTTTCCGAGTTTCAGCTGAGGATTTACAAAGAGAAGTAAGACGATTTTGAAAATGTAGCTTAAATTTTGACTTGCTGATGTTTCAGGCACCTGATTCTTTGCATGGAAGTCAGGTTTTAGTGAAATTGAATGATGGTTCGATAGAAATTCTCACGTACGTTAAAATTTACATATACCTAAATTGAAATAAATTAAAGAATAAATATTTTCAGATTGAAACTTCCAGAAGAAACCCATCCATTACTTCTTAAAACTGCTGCTTATGATGTGCCAAACGGTTATTACATTTCCAGTGTTACTGTTATGTTGTGTTGCTATGGTTTTGTTGGAAATTTACAATTTACTGATATTGTCCTTACCTTCAGAAATGGTAATTCTATTAACATAGCATGTTCGATTATTGATACATTGTAAATTTTCAGGTGTCCCAGAAGGATATCTACAGTCCAGTCTACTTGACAATTGTCCAGAAATAGTATTTAAAAACATAGAATCAGATCAAGAAGTTAAAATTGAAATGCTCAATTTAAGCAGACAATCAGCAATAAATGTGAGAAAGTATAACCTTAAAATTTAAAAGTGGACTAAGTAAAATTATTTTATGATCAGTATATGCATGAAGTGACACTGGTCACTCAGTTGTCAATGGATCGTTTGGGTATTCTTGAACGTAATTTAGCAACTTGGAAAGGACCAGTATCACTAGCAGTATTTATTTCTTTAGACACTCAAACTAGTAATCAAGATTGGCAAAGGTATACAATTTATTAACATCAACGTAAATGTAATTATAAAGAATTTCTTAATTTGAAGAACATACATTGAAAAGAAATTAAGTCGACTTCCGGATACTATGCAATTGCAAGTTACCTTGGTGTACAGTAAATCAAATATTTCTTACTATCCAATTAATTTTTTACGCAATTTGGCTATTAAGTAAGTTTGGGAAGAGCTCTGTATAATATTCTGTACAGTTATAAGTCGTTAATATTTTAACAGGAGAGCAAATACAGCATATATATTTCTTGTTGATGCCGATTTTTATCCTGCTCCGGATTTTCAGCCCAAATTTGATATGGTTATTCGTGCGGATCGGCAAATTGCTGATAAAACTGTTTGGGTGGTACCAGCATTTGAATATTTGGAGTCACCAAGTGTGAGTAAGATTGTAAGAGAAATAGTTAAAAAATTATTTGATGTCGATTTTAGAGTGAAGATTTACCAGCAAAAACCAAAGAAGAACTAGTTGATCAAGTTTTAGCAGAAAACTCCAATATTCAACCATTTCATATCCTATAGAAATAATTTCTATGATTAAATATCGAATGTCTTAATTTTTTATCTTCTTTAATAAAACGAAAGCATCGCAGAATCTCCTAACTCGCATCGCCTTACAGACTATTGGCAATGGTATCGAGCCGAGTATCCGTATCTAGTTACAACTTTTGATGACAAATATGAACCTTACATTATTATTAAGTATTTTTTAATTTTATTTGAAATGTAAAGTTTAAAATTTTCTAAGTGAATTTTATTTTCAGGAAATCTCAGCATATGCCTTTATACAGCGAGTCCTTCATTGGATACGGAATGAATAAAGTTTCCCACACCACAGAATTATTTGCAATGAAGTAAAATAAGAAACTTTTATTTTTCCTAAATTAATTTTTTTGTTTAATGCAGATATAAATTTAAAGTTCTTCATGACTTGTGGATAATTCATGCACCTCATCGAGCTACTAAACACAGCGTATCATTCTTGCAAGTAACTACTATTTCGTTTAACAATGCTTACTCAAGAGTAAAAATCACAATTTATTTTCAGAATCCACGAAAACGATTAGAAAATCGTGCGACTCGATTTGAGTTTATTTCACATTTAATGTGGAAATACAAAATTGGTTCTTGCAAGATACTAAAAGATAATTAAAAGTAAACTCAATGTAGTTTATATAAAGATTTTCAACAATTAGCAAGAAATAAGATTTAATAAAGCAATCATGATTAAGATCATCTGTACATGTTATTAATAATTCCACATAAACACACCAGACTTGACTGATATCTCATGAAGCAGGAATTTGAGGGAGACCGAATTCATCCACCAAAACACCATCCTAAAAAAAACATGCCATTTCATATTAGCTAAAACATATTTACATTAAAACTAAAAAAGCAAATAATTACCTTGTTGGTGACACTTTCTGCGCCTGGTTCTTTTGTAGGTGGGTTGGGTGTTGTCATAGCGTCATCTAAATAACTTGTGTCTTCATCCAACGCAATTTCATCGCCAAGTGCCTCAAGTTCTACAAGATGCAGTTTAAATTAGATACCTTTGAATGTAGGAATAAAGCTTTAATCATACCGGCTTCCAGTTCATCTTCATCCACATCTGGAGTTCCATAACTACGACCCAATGTTTCTTGCACTTCATTGGCTTGTTCTAACATGTCCTCTAATTGATCTTGAAGATCCTAAAGAACATCAACACAAAAAAGGACATAATTTTAATAACTAGATAAATAATTTCAAATGTGAATACTGAATACCTCAATATCATCAATGTTGATCTTTTTATACTCTCTTTTCATTTCTTTCACGCCCAATTTCATAGCATTTACAGTGGTTTTTGTATCTTTCAACGTCTGTGTGGCAAAGTTCGCCTGCTCCATGTTAAAAGACTGTTGTCCTAAATTATCACGCTGTTGTTCGTACATTTTCTTCTGTTTTAAAACCCTCATGGCCTTTTGTTTAACAGCATTCTGAAAATAAAAAATGTCAAGGCTTATTGTCATCTATTATCATCATCGTCAACTAATTTCTTACTTTCGCTGGGCCTTCTCTCATTTTTTTCAATTGATCTTTGTGCTTCATTAATTCCGCATCAAGACGACTAATTTTCTTGTCAATAGACTCACTCCTACTATCAACCTAGAAAACATTTCATTAATAACAAAATAAGTAATTGATTTGTACAAAACTTGTCAAATTACGTTTGCGATACAATCAGTAAGATTCGGTTGCGGTTCTTTTGGTTTTGTTCGTCCGAATAACCTATTCATTTTGGCTTTTTAATGAAACTTTCAACTACGATGGCCGATAAGTCACAATGTTTTTAACCAGCGTCATGAATGACGTCATTATCCCATGACTTTGCTTAGCAACTAGTGGTGAAAGTAAAAACCTCATAATGGCGCTTCAGCATTAAAGAACTCGCAGTTTCACATGACACTTGTAGGAGGATTGTAAACATTATCAACCAGAAATCTACTGTAAACTAATAAAAAATTTTTAGCAACCAGAACTTCATTGCAGTGCATTCTGATACAATTCGAGAACTGCATAATATTATCAGTAAACAATTACGTATATTTGTTCAAACGAATAAATACAAATAAATTATAAAATAAAAATAATAAAACGATTTATTGCCATTTTTACTAAATATTAATATACAATTTTCCACACTGATGGTTTCTCACATTTATTTGTTTTATCAGGACAAAATCTGTTGAAAGAAACATCCGATTGAAATCCAAGAATTTCTCTTTCTTCTTGTATACGAAATGTAAAAGTTGATTCATGAGTTCCAATAAAATACCTAAAAATAAAACATGTGTACAATAATGAGTTTAAACTATTTTAAAATAACAATGTAAATACCTAGCATGAGCGCAAATCCATTGATCTATAATAGCAATTCCTCCATCTTTATATTTTTGTCTTTCTTTCTTAGAAGGAATGTAAGTTAATAAATTTGGAAGATAACTTCTCAATTCATCCAGTTCTAAAAATTAACCAACAAAATTAAAAAAAAATAAAACATTCCCTAAAAATAATACTAAACACTACCTTCTAATGAAGCATCAGTTGCAATAAAAACTATGGTTAGATTAAGTTTTTTAAGTATTCTTAAAATATGTTTTGCAGCGTATTTAATACTTGGCACTTCATTGCTATGACCATGAAGAAAATCCGCCCTTCTGAGATGACAAGCTACGTACGGACCTCCTAATGCAGACCCGTGCTGTCTCTACATACAAATATTTAAATACTGAAATAATAATTTAATACATTATTATTGCACTCATTACTTGCATATTTCTCCAATCAGGTTCTAAAGTTGTTTTATCTTTTTCATCAGTTGAGTTTAAATACAGTTCTCTGAATTCATCACCGACACGCCGTAAATGCTCCGCAAATCTCATACTACGCCTAACCTAGTAATAAATTAATAAATCAAAAAAAAAATGACAAAATTATCAAAATTAACCTTCCAATATTTGGAGTCACCAAATGTATCGTGTAGTATTGTTTCAGCTCTATCTATCATAAGGGATCTATAGTTATACAGAGAAACATAATATCATGTATTGATAATATTCAAAATTTTCATTAAAAATAAATCGTAACAAAATTAGAAATACAAACCTGGCAGTGGAATTTTTAAGTAGAGGTATAAGTGAGCTTGACTGACCTTGAATGGACAAACAAGTAAAATTCTTCGCATAGACATTTTGATAACCCCAAAACCAACTTCTGTAATTATTCTCAACATCTTTATCGTATTGAGGATCATCTATACAAGGTCGAATATCCATTTTTTCTTCCCATCCGCCATCACTCCATCCTTCAGCATAATGTTGTAAATAATAAACTTGATCAATTTCCGGTTTCCCTGTTTCTGATTATAATAATTTAATTTACACATCTATGAAAATTCATACCGTAATCTAAAAGTAAAATATTACCTTTCAAATATTCAAGAAATTCAATAACGGGGATATGAAAGTTTAAACTTTTTATATCAAAAAATGACGACCATGGAATTTTTATTTGTGGACCAATATCTCGCGATTTCCAGTGATAAATACGACCCCATGGTGGTAAAACTAAAACCCAATCGCCATCTTTATTAAGTTTCTTTACTAAATTTGCGACTCGCATATATACATCACGGCGGAGATTAAAACCTTCACCAGGATTAACTTCGTACAAAATATATCTATATGAAAAAGAGATAAATGTTATTTTGTAATTTAACCAATATGATAAACTTTTGATAAGCTTAGAGATTTATATAGATTTACCTACGACTCGCAGCCCTTTTGGCTATGTTGACATGCGCACTTTGTGTAATACCAGGATCAAATACAATGTCATCCTTCAAATCACAGCTTTCAGCTACATACAAAAACAATAAAAGGATAATTACACGCGCCATTTCACATGGCGATTGAACTTAAACACGCTTCATACACTGTAAATTCTCATTCTCAAGCTTAACTTTCACGCAACCTTAAAAGCCCTTTAGCCTTCACATTTGTAGCCTGATTTGATTCGACAAGAGATGCAATACGTCATTCCGCATCTGTAGGTCCATAGTATTTCTTGAGAATTATAACGTAACTTATTTCTCAGTATCAGGAAACAGACAAGTAGTGTCACCTGTTGTCCATATTGAAATTAATTTAAATTTTGACAATTTCTGTTTATTGAATTTATTTGTTTTATCCAAGAATTATAAAAAATAATTATTTTATTTTATGCAAATTAAATTGTTTTACAAATTTTGTTTTGCTTTATTTAAAAATGTGCTTTTCTAAATATGGAAAGAAATACGAATTCGAAATAAAATGAAATAAAATTTATAATATTCGATTTTATGTACGGTCATGTAATCAAAAAACAATCCACATTAGTTACAGATATCAAGGAGAAATGAACTCATTGAAACAGAACGATGACGCAGTCGAGGAAAAGGCAATTTTCATAGCCAAAGCTGTTGCTTATGGACGGCTGATGTATTGAAAGCCTAATTACGAGCGAAAGGGGAATGCAGCGCTCAAAACGATGGACTTTTCATCCGTGTCGTGTACGCCAGATTGAATCAATGAACGCGGCAGCAGCCGACAACATTCACCCATCTATTGCAAACTCTATATAGTACCCACCACCCGCCATTACACAAACACAATCAATAAACTTACTATCGTTATCGTTGCCTAGTTTAAAAAATTCAAAAGAAAAATAAATAAGAACAATTTATTTTATCTAATTTGTCTGTGATGTTAATTAAAGAAAAATGTTTTTTTTTTTTGTAATTTTAAATTTAATTTCTTATGTTTCTGTACACCCCAAAGAGATAAAACAATTTAACCTAAAGAAATAATTAATTTTTTATGTTTTATTAAAATTGGAACGTTTTTATACCAGTTAGAAACTGTTAGATTTAGCAAAAAATCACACGGGACACTGACAAAGTACAATTAATGTTATACAGTATTTGCAACAAATTAACAGACATTTTTATCATAAAGATTTAACCCTCTTTTACTTTAGTATCAATCTTTCATTTTAATATACTAACTATATATAGACAAAATATAAAATCAATCAAATTAAGAAATGCCCAAAATTTGTAAGTAAAAAAACTGAGTCAAAAATTGAGGGACAATGACCTTAAGTTCATATCTTTTTCTTTTGCAATTCATGACTTCCATTTTGGTATATTTTAAGGTATAATACTGTACAACTGTAAAAGTAAAAAGTATACAATTTTTGTTTAAAAAAAAATCTAGCAGAAACAAAACAAGAAATTAACATTCACTGGTCCCTGTAAATTTTTTACAGTTTATTAATTGCATAAAAAGTCGATACAATGGGAAATAAATAATAAAATTGCATAAATACACATCTGAAATAAAAATTAAAGCAAAAAAAAAGTTAAATTTGTCTGTTTGGTCTTTTTTGAGCTGAAAGAGCAAAAACAAAAAAATAATCTACAGAAATTAATAATTCAAATATTGAAAAAAAAAACGTTTAAAATGGAGTTAAAAGTTATTTGGAAGCCATGCGTTGTTCAAGCGGGAAATTTTAACATTAAATGAGTCATTTATATTCTACTGAAATATAAAAAAATTAAATTTTTGAAATATTTCACATATTAAAACTAGCAAAAGTACAGGAAAAAATTAACTACAAACTATTTGCATATATTTTAGGACAAGAATTTGACAATTCAATTAAAAAAACTTTTTTTGCTCATTTTGCATACTTTTTTGTTAAATACATTTCTGGCTTTATAACTGTTATTTTTGGATGGCACAGAACCTTCTTGTATTTGTGGCACAATAATTTGAATTTAGAGTGAATAATAATATCTAGGAACATGAGAATAATGGCTACACTTAAAAAATCTTTATAAAATAATATTTTAATTAAAAAAATTAAATTAAAAACAATAAAAAAGAAAAAGAATATGCCTATGATACATAATGCATATATTGCACACATTTGGGAATATTTCAAATTTTAATTAATTATGAAATACATCCAAAAAAATTAAAAATATTTGGTAATAATAAACTTATACAATTGACCAGTTTTACAAGAAAAGCATATCATCTTTGGTTAACTCTAGCGTATGTTTTTTTTATTATTAAATGTAAAATAATAAAAATATATCCTCGTTTTTTTTCTTTTTTCTTTGTTTTTTTTTGTTTTTTTGTTTTTTTAAAGCGGAAGACACCATACTGTACACGCTTCCATGGTGCATATTAACTTTTTCATTTCTAAACCATACTGTTGGAAGCACTTGACAAATACAAAATTTGTTCATTTTTTAAAAATCTGTATACAAAAAAAAATGTATAAGCCGAGTGAAAAAAAAATTATTTTTAAATTGTTTTTGGAACATATTGGAACAAATAAAGTTCCAATAAAAACATTTTGTCGACATCATATATATGTATATATGTACAATAATATTTTCTCATTAATGTATTTTTTTATCTTTACGTTTTTCCTTATACATTGGTCTTGGCAGGGCAATAGATGCTTTCCACAGAGTTATACAATCATAAACATCATCGTTGCACATACATTTGAGAACGATGGAAACGATACATTTGGAATCTCTCGCAACCACACAACAACAAGGACAAAAAAATTGAACTAATATCTTTTTTTTAAAAAGAGAAAATGAATTTTTACATACATAAACAAATAAATTGATGATTAAAAAAAATAAAATTCAAGGTTTGATTCAATGAGTACATGCTCATGAGCACGATATTCATGTGATCAGATCTTTTCAAATAAAAATAATAGAAACAAATATTTGACTGACTTCAATTCCCTTAATACATAGTATGAAAATAACCATTTTGAGATTCAGCTCTTTACGACTTTACATGAATAAAAGAAAAAAAAGCTTTTTCGTTTTCCATACTCAATCAAAATATGAAGTCCAAAGCACATTTTCGGACATTTAACGGCACAAACAACAATAGTTGGTGAGGATTTATTAAAATTCGCCGAAAATCAAAACTATTCACCAGTTTCTTTTTGACTTAAAACACTACAGCTAAACATTTTTGGCATATAAAGTATTTTGGCACAAAATAATGTTATTTAACAGGTTGCAAACCGAGTATTAGATCGATTCAATTTTTATGTTCTGGCTTAAATAAAATAATATCAATAAGATAAGAGGAATTGGAACAGCAAACTTTCAACCTGATGAAGATGGACATTTACATTTTACGACACCGAGATCTTGGAAGAGTTTTCAAATAACGTTTTGTCATTAACACACTAGAATCTAGTGTTATTTTTAATAGGGCACTTAAGTTAGAACCGGTTTCTTTTTGTTTCAAAAATTGTTTTTGTTTTCTCGACTATACACAATGTTTAAACAATCCCAATAGCTCATATAATAGATGAGGTAAAATGTCTCATCTATCATTATCTAACCCTGGCTGGAAAATCCAAAAATACTCAATTTCTCTCACAAACACCATCTTTCTATAGACGAAGACTATGGAAGAATAAAACATGACAAACTTCTTGTCATATGAATAATACTGTAATCATTTCAGAGAGTAAAGTAGTAGTTTACTTTTTCATTTAATAATCTCTTTATATTTTTTTTTCCTTTTGAAAATTGTTAAATACTGTACTCGGTAATTTTTTTGGGTGGAGGAGGAGGAAGAAGAATATGGAGAAGGGTTAATAAGAAAAATCTCGAAACAGTTATAAATTTCATGGACACTTTTAAACTTTTTTGATGTTACACCTAATAAAGAAATAAACAGTGCATCAACTACAGAATATTAAGAGTCGTTAATAAAACTATAAACTGGAAAAGGTTGATCAAGAGGAAATGAGTGCGAGAAGAGATAGTGTGAGAAAAAACTATTTTACAGACAGACTAGATACACTCACCAATCAATCAGCATGCAGAAATGGCAATGCTAAAATATTACAAAAAGATTTGACCAGAAAAAAAGTTTAATTTTTTTAAAGATTTTTTTTTCTTAGAATTTTTTAAACTGGTTACGGAAGATACGGATAGAGATAGAGATAGAGTTGGAAGAAAACAGAGATAGTGTGAAATGACTTGAGGAGGAGGACTTTTCATCTACAAGAAAACAGACTACGACACCCACCAAAACAACCATTAAAAAGAAAAGTTAAATTTTAAACATATTGTATTAATTTTTAAGTGGGCATCTACAAAAAAATTCGTTCGGCCCTAATGCAAAAGGTCAATGCAAAGACCAGAACGAATCGTTTATCAACTATTCATGGAAGCACTGAATCTGTTAAGTAAAAGTGGAATATTAATTAGTTAATATGACTGCATACACACGCACTCAGAAAATAGGAATATGATGAGGAATACAAATTATATAATATATAAAATAAAATGTCTTTTTTTTTTTAATCTCAAGTATTTAATTTGTAATCTGTATAAAATATTTAAATGTCCTACATTCATTTCTGTAATAATCACTTTAACATTTAAAAAAGAGTATATTGGGTGACTTTATTTATTTTTTTTAGTAGGGTTTTTTTTTTGGACAGTGCCCCCATATTTGTGACTCTATAAAGAAAAGCCCTCCATATTGACTAGGCGATAAACTTTGGAAGAACAGAATTCAACAAATATTGTAATTTCATTTTGTTTTCCTCACTCACAGTCAGCATAATACCAAAACCATAATATCTTATTCCAAATTTATAAAAAAAAATGATGACCTTTCCCCAAAATTACACAACTTTCATATAGTCATGTTGAAGTTTGTTCAAGTTTTGTTCCGAGGGATTTTTGTTTTGTTTGTTTTTCAAGCACCTTCAGAATAAGAGTAGATAAAAACAAAAATAAAATAGAAATATAATTTTAAAATAATAATCTAATTCTTGAAAGAAAATATTTACGAATTAAAGCTTATAATGAAAAATTTTAGTTCGATTTCCTTTAGCAAAAACAAAATTTCTGACTAGTTTGTGGGTGACTGTGATTAAATGTACATAAATCACACTCATTGCACACAAAACTACACGTTGAATTAAAGGCTGTGACTAGCAGATCTCAATTGCACTGGCCTCGACATGAATATCTATAAGACAAAGCTTATGATCAAAAATAAACAGGTGACGTTTTCATTCTTCTCACCAGCAGACATCAAAGCGAATTAACACAAATAATAGTACTATTTAAAAAATGACATAAATGTATCAACACTGAGAAAAAAAACGAAAATATTTAAATCAAAAATGAAATAAAATAAAATAAAAAAAACATAAAATGTAATGAAAAAATATTTTCTTCGTTCCACTCTCTTTGGAAAGAATTTGTATTATCACAAGTTGTTTAACCGTTACTGGTGAAGTTTATAATTTTTTGTTTTTTTTTTGTTGTTTTTTTCATTCTTCTTTCAAGTTTCATTTAAATTGTTGAGTTGAACAAATCGCTTGCTGTTCTAACATTGAAAAGTTTTGTGCTTTGGTCAGATTATAGAGCGAGCAAAACTGTGAACACAGTTTAGACCGCCACAGCCCCTTCACCCTGAGACGCAAGAAAAGTCAAACAAGAGACACGGACGACGAACCGGGGCGATACCGACGGACTGTGGAGGCCGATTTACAGTAAATGTTTAGAGCAAGGCCACATTTCAGGCAGAATTAGAGCTGTTCAGACAGATCAAAATCGAGGAAAAACTCTCAAAGTCTCGATTCTATGTGACAATCTGTGACAGCATAACAAACTTCTTAATAACCACAGGTGTGTACTCTTTATGAATAACAAAAGTGGAAAATGGAACCGACCGCGGTTACTCCCTGTACGGCTTACAATAGCTGTAGCGATGATTCATGTGTTGACTGTAGGAACCGGAGTGCGAAAACCGTTTCAAACATTTTTTACACTGGAAGGGCTTCTCGCCACTATGTAATCGTTTGTGCTCCGTCAGATGGTGCTTGTGCTTAAAGGCTTTAGAACAAACATCGCACTTATGAGGACGCTGGCCTGCAAATTGCAGAAAATAAAGTTAATTAAAAAACTTGAATAATGTAATTTTTTTTATTTTAATGCTAAAGGAGCAAAGGGTAACTCACCAGAATGTTCATACTTATGTCGGGCCAAGGAGCTCTGCTTACTAAACACCTTATCACACTGGTCGCACGCGTACATGCCATCTTCCGAGTCCAGTTTGTGTTGTTTCCACGATTTGCGTCTCTTTAGAGGTCGATCATCTTCACCCATGCTCGAATCATCCAAATCCAGCTGGCTCTCGTCCCCATGATCTGCCTAATTAAATACATTAAAAAAAAACTTAAAACTTTCATTTCAGAGTGGTCATCTTAAAATAAAATTCACAAAAAATGTCTATATTTTATCGTCATGTCCAGCGAGTTCTACTGGGAACTGAATGGATCTGCTCCTCCCTCACTGCACTGGCCATCAGTCAAGACAATCTCAGCAGCGTCCACTTTCGATTTCCGATTGCATCGAAAGTCGAGCATATTCCTGACTGCCCACAACATACAACGTTTTAAAATTAAATACTAAATCATAAACTAAACTAATATTTCAGAGAAAAAAAGCTCACATAATAAAACACAAAGCAAATTCTCTCGTCTGCGTATATTTTTTTACCTAAATAAGAATGCGAATCGAATAAGACAACATGTTCACCTTCATTTATTTGAACGAATTTGATGCACGTTATAAAATAGTGCACTGCCGTCTCACAGTCGAAGAAACCATTGCTGTAATGTGTAGTTATGATGAAGATTGCATATGTGGATGGTAATTGCGAGCGACTGTTTAAGTGATAGTGCACCAGATACATTTCAAAATGCGATTACACGCGCTCGTGGGTCTCCGCTCAAATTGAATAAGCTGTCAGGGGGCATCACGTCAGTTGAACGCAGACGTACCCTTAATCACTAACGCTAATTCGATTAGGTGACGCAAGGTGGCACAGCCGGCGCAGTACCACTTTACCCTCATCATACCACTCGTTCGGCCTCAATTCGCTCACTACACTCTCTTCTTCGAACGACAAAAAACAGCGCCTTCCACTCACCCCCACATTTCAATTAACGCCCAGTCCACACGTGTCACTGCCTCCGAAACTGAACACGGACTCCAGAGAGGAAAACAAGCGACATCCAATCCATTCCCTTAGAGCAACAGGGTCACAAACCTCCACAACTTGATGAGAGACACCCGCAAGAAACGCAATAACACTTCAATACTCACATGTCATTTTTTTTACTACTCATTCGATCCCGACCCACAAACAGAAAAATCAACACCCCTTATAACATATATATATCTCAAAAATATTATATTTCTTTTACGTCTTATATTTCATCCTTTTTAAAAAGCTTCTAAGACATTCGCCCAACCCAAAAAGAAAATAAAAAAAAAAATGAACTTTTTGCGGATGCCTTGTTGATGGAGAATTTAATTGGGAGCAGGTGACCAAGAATGAGATCGAGGCAAGTGCACTAATGAAAAAGACTGATTATATCGTATAAAAAAATTCTAGACGCGTTTTACTCTAGAGAATTTTCTTTTTTTTTATCTCGTCTATTTTACCTCAACAGGTATCGCAATATTCCACACACTTCCTTTTTCTAATCAACAACCAAATGACAACCTGACAATTTATTTATATCTAACACACTTTTCTATTTCCAGCACTTTGACCTACCTCAAGAGAAATCAGAAAACAGAAAGAGAAAAGTTAAGTCTCGAAAAGATAATTAGTTTTTCTCTTTTTTTAAAAGGTCTAACAGCGATAAAATAAAAGAAATAAATAAGATCAAGTAGAAAAGATGCCTTACCTTCGCCCAACACCTTCGGTGAATATCAGATCCCTCATCAATTTCCAAGTGGTCATCGTGATCTGATGGACAAGGCGAGTGGCTACCATCAGTAGAGTAAACGCGACCAGAGCTGTCGACGGTGCCGTTGAAAGACGACACGTCCATGTGTGGCGACGAAGCAAGAATCCGATGCAGACGAGGTGTATCGCATGTAGTTGGCGATCCGGAAAAATTTCTGCGCATCACTATGAGATCGGGAGTTTCTTCACCAGCCGACAGATCATCCAATTCCATCTTGGGCGTGGTCATCATATATTTGAAGATTGCCGACGGTTCGTTGGCTTTGAGTAACGCGTTGTGGTCTTGATAGTTGAGGTGAGAACCAAGGCCACCCAATGCTCCACTCGTGGTAACCGCTGCGTAATTCACATTGTTATTGCTTTCTTTTGAAGGCGTTGACGTTCTTGAAGACTTCTGACTTAAGTTGAGCACCTCACCATCCGAAATGCTCTGATCAGACGCAGCAGGACTGTGACACGAATTGTTGTTGTTGTGCGACTTATTACTGCCTTTGACAGACAAATCCAATGGTTGCTCATGGTCGAGCGGAAAAGGCGGCGCCGCGAACGACGGAGGTGACGATGACTGTCCGTTTATACGCAACGGAGCTGTGGGTAACGAGAAAGGTGACGGACTCGGCGTTGGATAAAAGATTGGCGGATGAGGAATGCGACTGGCCAGCAGACTACCGTTCAACGAGGTGGCTCCGTACGATGAAGTGGGACTTATTGCTGAAAAAGGCGTTTTAGCGTGTTGCGACGAAATGTGTTGTTGCGACGGAGGTGGCGATGAGTCGCTATACCAAGAAGAAATCGCTGACACATCTTTACCACTCATCAATGCACGCCCCCTTTTCTTGTCCCGTGCGCGCATATTCTGAAACCACACTTGAACCACTCTTGGAGGAAATTTGATTTCAGCCGCGATCTTTTGCAGTTCTTCTTTGCCAGGTCGAGCGTTCACTTCGTAGTACGATCGCAAAACCGATTGTTGTTCCTCAGAAAAGAGAGATCTCATGCGCACTTTCCGTCCATCACCATCCAAACCATCTTCTCCCATGTCTCGACAACCATCTTCCATATCACTCATCGGTGGATCATCATCCATATCGGAGCAACCATTCGACGTAGCATGATTACTTTTCTCTCCAAGTGTTGTTGTCAATTCGTTATTATTCCCAACCTCAATTTTATTAGAAGCTGGAAATATATCTCGATTCATTTTACACAGATACCTTTCATGTTGATGTAAGTCAATTTTGCTCTCAAAACCGTCTCCACAATGTCTGCAATGCGAATCGTCACCTCGATACCCATTTCTTTTAATATTACTATTACTATCAGTGGCCATGTTTGTATTAGGCGAATGTGGCAATGAAACCGTTGTGTTGTTAGCAACGGGAGATTCCGTTCTACTAGTTGTCGGACTTGGTGTCGAACGATCTCCGTCAATAGATTGATTGTAGACCGAAATTCCGTTTCTCAATTTAGTCATTTCTTGCTGTTGTTTTGAAACGGTGGCATTCACAGTGGCCAAGATTTGTTTAACGGCTTTCAAATCGCTGCTGGAACTCGACTCCTCCGGACTCTGTGCCCTAAACGCTTTTCCTGCGTCATCCACTTCAGAATGGGGACTAATTGCCGCTAAACTTGGTATAGTGGCATCCCTCTGCTGAATGAGACTCGAGTCACGACCATCTTCGTTCGCTTTTACAGCAATGGCACTTGGTCGGATCATGTGAGCAAGACTGGCCAACGACGGTGGTGGTGGTCCCGCCAATCCTGCGTACATTGGGAGCCCTGAGTTGGTAAAATGGTGATGGTGGTTGCCTGTGAGCAGAGGGTGTAAGCCATACGGTGGAGGAAGAAAAGCCTGCATCGAAGGCGGCACAAAGTCAATACCAGCGGTGGCGTAATGGTCAGCGACACTGAGACCGGGCGGCGGGCCATAACCTGGGGACAATTCCAGTCCGTTCTCTCCATATTTGGGGAGAATGGGCGTGAAGGCACCTTGCGAGGATCCGCGCCGTCCGCCACCACCGCCGTTTGTTCCAGCAGAAGCGACGCCGTTGCCTCGCACGTTTGGCTTGTCGATGGTACGACGGACTTTGAGGTTCATGACGAGGCATTTTTTGCTCGTCATGTGACTACTGTAGCTGCCTGAATGGGAGAAACGTTTGCCACAATTGGGACAAGCGAAAGGCTTCTCGCCGCTATGAATTCGAATGTGTTCTTTGAGGTGATGTTTGAATTTGAAGGCCTTCTCGCACTCGGGGCACTTGAACTTGCGCAACACAGCACTTTCGTCGTGGCTGATCATGTGGCGCTGCAGACGGTACACATTGGCAAAAGTTTTGTTACATACTTTGCACGCCTGCTTTGCATTAAAGAAGAAAAAAAATTAAAAATTAGACATAAATATATAGAAAATTTATATATGAAAATGTTTCAAAACTCACCACAACTTGAGCCGTTGGCGAATGCAAACCCTCGTGCTTTTCAAGTTGCGACTTGTGAGCGAAAGTTGCGCTGCATTTATCACAGGCAAAACCACCAATACCGCTGCTCGTGTTGTCCACTGAGTTTAAAACAGGACTCGAGTCTGCGGCACCGTGTTGAGACACGAGGTGAAGACGAAATGTCTCCAGACTCGGATACACTTTGTCGCAATGAGGACACTTGAGGTAGAAATCCTCTTTGGAGATAGAAGATCTTTTATCCAGGGAACCTGCGTAATAAATAAATAAAAACATTTAAATAAAATTAAAAATATTTTAAATAAATAAAAGTAATAAGTATAATGACAAGTTGATCAAAATAAATCAAATCGTAACTTCTTGGTTTAAATTTTGAAGCAGGTTTTGAGGGCAGAAAAGTGGTCGAAAAAGGTGATTGTAAAACAGCGAGCAGAACTCAATTCTCCACTACATTCCTCCCATGTGAAAAGGAGGGAAATTACAATTTCCAAGAGTCTGTGGAAACGAGGATGTGATGGGATTCCAAACGATAGACTCATCTCCATTAATCAATTGCAATCGACTTCAATCCCACATGACATCATGTGTGTACCAAAAAGTGGTACAGGTGCAATGACTTGAACGCCATTTTTCAACTTAAAACACGTACAACTTACTGTTTTATTTTTTTTATTATTGTTTCTATGTATCTTTATCACCTCACATTTTTATGACACGTCGTCACCTCGTATTGCGCTATCAAAATTTAAATACAATAAAAAAAGAAGAAAAAAAATCGAGCCGAACAAATAAAACAATTTCGCTCTAATGAAAAGATATTAGCGAGAATCGGAGAGTAGAAGGTAAGATAAACGGAAAGATGAGAGAGAATAAGTGAAACGCAAACTCCTCTTCGGGTTGCCGTGAATAGCAACTTGATTTAATGGGCAATAAACTGGTTGAATTAAGGGCACGCACAAAGCTAAATACAAAAGAGAAAAGAGAAGGAGGTTTATACTCCAAAGGGAATAAGCACGCACGAAAACGAGCAAGAGGCTTCGCTCCATGAAAAGAGAATTTGCCTTAACATCAATGACGACATTACACGTCATTTGCAATTCAACGATGGGTGCAGTGTTCGTGAAAATGACTTGTTTTCTGATTGAATTAAAACCGCTTCTTATTGGAAGCAAATTGTCCGAAAAAATTTCTCTGATAATTTTTACATACAGGAAAAAAAATATTTACTCCGAATAAAATATAAAAATAGGAAATAAAATTCCTCTATTGTTTTTATTTCCGCTTTAGGTTGTTGTTTATACAAACTTTTTGAAAGAACCAGCAGTGATACGAACTCAAGGTGTGATTTGCACCAGTGTCTTTTATTGGAAAATTATTAAAACTGAATTTGCACCCATCTTTAATTCCTTACACGTCACTCGAAACACGTGGCATACATGAGACAATTTTTCCAATGCTTCACACACCGGTTGGAAATGCAATGCAAATGATATCTAGCAACACGCATGCGTCTACACTTGTTTACGCATTTAGGAATCAAGAGAAAAGAGAAAGTAAAAAAAGAAAGGATTCCACACCAAACTCCTAAGTTCGGTCGACATTATTAGTGGCACTTGACACGCCCCAACTAAAAGAGGTACCACCGGCAGCTGTTGTGCATAGCGTCGTCTTGACACGTGACGCGACATTTGTTCGTGATCGTACTCTCATTATAGCGAGTGCACGTCTCGCTCTTTCCCAAGTTGACGCCAATCAAACATCCAAAATCCGTATAAACCCGATTCAAATTAAAACTCTTGAAATTCTCCGTTAAAAATCTACGCACTCAAACGGTTTATCCCTGTATTGATCACGTGACAAAGCTATAGCCGTCGGCCATCGCCAACCGATTCAACGGATCGATGATCCAACTCGCAATAATCGCTGACGTTTGAAATCTGTTTGGTTGAAACGGTCGTATACGTAGCAAGGGGTCTGTCTCGCTCTTCCTCTTGGGTCCGTCGTCAATCCATTTTAGGTTAACAGCCTCCGATTCGATTTGCATTCTCTTCGCCACGACAACGCGCCAGGTTGTAAATCACATCAACGGAATTCTCGACGCCCCTTACGCCACACCCATTCATCAATAAAGGCAATTGGAAACACAAACATTTCCGAACCGATCTCAAACTCCACTTTAATTACACCAATCGTACCCGACCTGAAGAGTGTCAACGTTGACTATCACTTTTAGACACTCGTGCGAATTCACTCAACACCAAAATCCAACTTACACGATTCCTCTAAAACTCAGGTGTCATTACCAAAATCACTCCCAAAAATCCATAAAAATTAACCAAACAGGTGTGCATTTGAGAAGATAACAAGCGTAACGTCTTCTAATTTACATATTTATTTCAAATTCCGAAATCCTTATTAAATACTGAGTGAAAATAATATGGAGAAAATTGAACCGAGGGTTAATTTTATTTTATTTTCACTTGTCACCTGAACCTATCACTTGTGTGTGTGTGCAGTGCTCTTCTCACTCAGACGAGATTACGAATTCCCTACGTTCTTGCGCTGACTCTACATCTTGCAGCGAATTTATCTGCTAATGAGAACCCCTTTTGTTTCTTCCTTCAAACCCGAACCTGAATTCAGTTTCACTCCACTCCACTCGATCCTCAACGCCCACTCTATTTGCACTCCTTTTAATTAAGCAAATTTATCCCTTTTATATTTGATCAATGGCAACTTTACACCACTTTGGACACACCATTTTTTTCCTTCCTTCTCAAACAATACATAAGTAAAAAGAAAATTTATAAAATGAAAAAAAAATACATTTACTTTTTAAAGAGTAAAGCAAAAAAAAAGATTCCTTTCTTCCATCAGTCTCCGTTACTCTCGACAGCTGGTTTCGTCGATCTACCGCGCTACGAGTGAGAGAAAAAAAAACGAAGAAAAGGGGAGAAGAAAATTACAATGTATGGCTCATTTGCATTCACTTTTTGGGCTAATAAATCACTGCACGGCTGCGCTCAGGGGTGGCTGCGATTTGGTGCAAATTAACTGGCAGAGGAAGGTAACAGGCCGTTGGGAACGCACCATCCACTCCCCCATTCCTTCTCAACTGCCACCTACACTCAAATGGATTCGCATTGGGACTTGAATCAAATTGCATTTGCACCAAACCCCTTTCCTCACTAACTTTTTTTTTAATTCGTCCCGATTGATCCATCCGCACTTATAACTCGCTCGTTTGCACCATTCTTTCCCCCTTAACTCTTTTGTTCCTTTTATCTGTGACGTCATTGATTAAATACATCGGACCTTCTATTGTCGCGTTTTGTGAGCCGCTAAAGGACAATCTCCAATCGATCGATCGATCGATCATTTGCAAGAAGACTAGACCCCCCTTTCCCTCACTCTATCCCCCTCTCCCAACCCTCACCTCGTGACAAGCGGCGTTCTATTGATTGATGACTCACCCACTCACACACCTCTACAGCTGTACACACCATCTCGTGCACCCTCCCAATTAAAAGCAGGTACGGAGTGCAATGTCCAATCCGATTACTGCATCCGCGCACTTTCGTGGCACCCTTCTCACAAATAATTAATTTCGTGCCAATCAATCGCAATTCATTTCGCTATCATCACCTGCCTTTCATATTTGCACATCCCTCATCCTCTTCATTCTTTTAGATACTGCACACGTATTTATAATAGAAAAGCAAAAATTTATGTTTAAGTTAAATTAAATAATTTTTTTTAATATTTTTACGTCATCTTTTAGTAATTGAGAGTCTCCCCTGCAGCACTTGATTGTGTGATTAGAACTTGAAAGGCCACAACGCTTGATTGCTCAGATTGGAAGACCATTTCCCCCTGGGGAAAAATAGCAAGTCCTCTCCCCTACCCTCTCTCACCTCACCCATTCACCAATAGCCTCTAGCGGGGTGCTTTTATGCCAGCTTCACCGCAACACAACTGCCCGCCATTTGCCAATTTAATGTTCTTGGAAAATGTCTCTTTTCATCATTTATCCCGAGAGAGAGAGAATTACGTTGACAAATCCTCCTTCGTGGTTCAAAATGCGCGACCATCATCATTTTGCAAGGGGCACCTGCTGAGACGAGGGACAAGGGTCAATTAAGAGGAACGCGCATCAGCACCGACCAACCCATCCCCTCTTTGCTTTCATCTTTGCTTGCCAACGATACGCACCACCTTTTGATGCAACCCTAATGATAATGCAAATGGTTTGCATGGTCTGTGCCTAACTGCCCTCTACAGTCGTTATACACGCCAGCGAAAAGAGACGTATAGAGAGAGGAAGAGACATTTATTAAAAGTGCATACTCGTGGCTCGTAATGCACGATATAAAATCGCTCTTCAAGGTGGCACACGAGTCTGGTGCCATCATGAGCACACCGTCCACCTCGCAAGTAGAGAGAGATCCAAGCCGCACCCTCAGCAAAAGGAGAGAAGAGACGCCTCTTGTACCAAATTGAATGCCCGAGGCTGGCGCGTGTAGAGGTGAAAAGAGCAGAGTCGCGCTTTTATTGTCTGCTTAATATCACGTAATATCTGGCGGGGGCACAAAATTAATACGGCGATCGTTATATCGATCCACCTTCACCACACTCTCCTCGCACCTTCACTTCTCTTCGCTTTCAACTTCCTCTTCCAACAGCACAAACAGTCATCATTTGTCAGTGCGTTTTCCCCCTCGCAATCTCCAATCGCGAGGTTTTCCTTCCTAACTTCATCTTTGTTGCGATTCTCCTCCCGTTTACACCGAAGCTCCGGAAATTACACCTGATCCCCCACTGATTACTCCGCTCCCGTTAGATAAAGTGCACCTGTGCTTCACTTCACCTGTATACCGTTCTCCCCCTTTTTCATGATATCATTACCCTCAAATGAACCGGTCGAAAATAAACGACAATTACTTTTATCATCAATTCAACTCATCTAAACTTATCCGTAATATTTTTTTATAGATTTCAAAATAAAAAAAAAACATTTCCTTTCTAAAGCAAGTTATATTAAAACCAAAAGACCCACTTGAAAAGATTCACTAGTCAGATAATTGTGCGCATGCTCATTTCCTCTTTCCCCTCTTTCTACGTGACTTGTCTGCACTTAATGTGACGAAATGACCACCTGAGGTCATCTGTATGACCAATCACAAAGAGGGGCCGTTACTTCTTCAGCTTCGCTCGCCACTCTATCCACGTTCTACGTGGTACCCTTAATGATTTGCCTCTCCCCGTCACCCACCTCCCAATCCTCAGGGAGATCAATCAGGGAAAGGACACTAACCCCCAACACACACGTTCATCCCTCACGCCAATCCTAAGCCTCAAGAGACAAATGCAAATATTAATCCTCATCCTTGTTCACATCACCAAATATTAATTGTGTGACAACACGAACTTTGAAAACAAACATCTGTCCTTGAATAACTTTTTTCCTGCCAGAAAAAAATCATCTTTAAGACTCAAAACCCCTTTGATATCGCATTTCCATTTAGATACGACTTTCAGCTTCTTATTTCGACCATCTCTTACTTACGAGTCCAGCTGATAAATTAGCATTTCCATCTAAATTTATTTTCCGGTGCGTCCATCCATTCATCCAAACAGGTTTCCTCTTACCCCGCACCTTTATTATCATCGGACGCGAGAAAGAGAGAAAAAGAAGAGAAAAAAATGGCAGTTCTGGTCAAGAAGGGTCAAGCAAAGAATGCTGAGGACGCAGGAACACTACACATCACACCGACTTAATTGAAAACGGGCGCCACCTGTGCTAACTTCTCAACCGCCCATGCTACAAATTAAAGTGATGGAAACCTAAAACTTTTAACTTATAACGTGTGAATTTTTTTTCAGTTTGATTTCTCTGTCGTTCGCTTTTTTTAAAGTAAGTCACTCAACTCAAACTCGAGTTGCAAGACAAATCGACAATTAGAAAATTATTCTTTTCACTCGTCTTTAGTAACAAAGAAACCAAAGATTTTTACTAAGAGAAACGTTTAAGAAAAAAAGTGCAATTACAATTTTTTTGTGAGTAGTGTGACGAGGTGAAAGAAACGGGACTGAAAAAGAAAAACTCGCACTTGACGTGTCTCCAATCACGTGGGACACAGAGAATAATTTAGAAAAAGTATTTAATTACCAGCGTCGAGGTAATTACGTGGTGAAATTCACGGGGGAGAAAGTTCCATTCAAACCAAAGACTGACATGCACCACAAAAGCACAAAGTGATAATCACAATTTTCTCACGTCATTCCATCCAAACCGAACGTCAAGTGGACGTCACCGACAAACAGGAAATTTGCATCGTTTCTGTTTTATCAACAAAAACTGCTTGTCGACAAGAGCTGGGATTATAAAACCCTCAAATGACTTTTTCCTTTAAAAAAATATTTGATAAAAATAATGTTTTTTTTTAAAGTTAACTGTGATGTGTTTTATCACGTTATTTCCTTCACATTGAAAAAAATAGTTTACGAAAACATAAGAAATTCCTTTTTTTGATTTATTTTAATTTGTTTTCATTCAATAGAATCAAAACAGACAATTACGTGAGAAGAATGAGATTGGAACGAATTAATGTGCCACTTATAAATCAATAATGGTAAATAAATTGAGGAATCGAAACGAATTAAACATTGCCTAACAAGCAAGAAAATGCTCTAGTTTTCACAGATTTGACCAAAAATTAATTACAATAAAATTAGTAATTGCAACAAAAACAAATAAAATATTCAAATTTAAACTTTTCACTGCGTTTAAAACAGATTTACAATTCTGTGAAACCTGGCTACAGATATTCAATAAATGTACAAAAATCAAAAGATACAATATTCACTTCTCTGCACGACTATCAGTGAAACATGTCTTCAAACTACACATAAAAATCTGTAACAACAGTTTTATGTAAACAATTATATCAGTGAAATAAAATGTAATAATTCATAAATAAAAATAATTATTTCAAGATGATACGTTTCTTTATTGATTTAACATGTTAAGTTACCCCGACATACGCACCCTGGACTTCTATAAATTCAACAACTCCAAATTGAAAGATAAAAAAATGAAGGCTGATAAACGCGCGTTTTTTCGTGCAAGTTGACCAGTTTGACGCTGGAGGGCGCGGACATCGAGGTGTCTTTTCTAATTGAACACTGGGAAATTGGAGATGAATAGTGAGCCCGAGGCGACAGTTTGTCGGGAAGGAGGAGTCTCAGATGTCAATCTTAGTTTGCAGGGTGGCGCATTTTCTCGTATAATTGGAGGATAACAAAAGGTGAAGGTTAAGACTCTATTAGTGTCATCGCAACGGCAAAATGGTTTGGAATTAATTGAAAACTTTTAAAGTGCTTGTATCGCGCGCGTTTTATTAACTTCCGTGCGCTAGCACGCACAAATTTAATAAGGAAGTCAAGCGGAAATGTGAAGAACGAAAGAAAGAACTATGAATTACACATTAAAAATTTTTCTTCCAAATAAAAAAGAATAGACCCAATGTAATTAAACTTATTCCAAGGTAATTATTCCATCTATTCATATCGCATCATGATTTTTTATTCTGCTCCAACAAATCAGAAAATTTATTTATCAGTCACAAATTTTTCTCATTTTTATTTTTTAGTTTTGAAAAAAAAAAAATCTACAAGATCGTTTTCCTCCAAATGCCAAAGATTAAAATTTTTGAAAAATGATCACAATTTTTTTGACAAAAAAAAAGTGTCATTGAACTGCGTTTTAACCTAAAGCCACTAAGAGACGCGTGCGTATCCTACAAACCCGCGAGCGACAGCACCTGTGTGTTCCTCTCCTTTGCTGATTGATTTCCTATACACAGAAAGAGAAAGAAAAATGCTAGTGTTCTTTACCCATTGCACCACGGTATAACTCAAGAAAAGGTAGCAAAAAAACTTTTCCTCACTCTTATATCCACCTCAAACTCATTCCCAATATCATCATCATCAACCAAAATGAATGAAATAAACACTCAACCATTCCCCATCCGCTGCGACCTAATAACCTTAGCATCGACTATCCGCACATGTCCTCGCTTCTGCCTTAGAAACGTCAGCACTGAATGGAAACGTCCATCAAAAACAAAGTGGGGAAACCAACCACGAGGGTTGTAAGCAAAAGCCACAACGAATGAAGTGTAAACTGCTTCAGATGAAATCCACTGTATTTTCAACCCTCCCATTTTCTATCCCTATCCCCTATCTTTTATTTTTTACCCCTACACACTCACTAACCGTTGACAACTTTACGATTATTTACCAAGACGAGAGGAATTTCTATAAACAAAACAATTCAGCTCCTTATGGCATCCACATGCTAAACCTCTAACCTGCATCCCAAAACAACTTAACCCTAATTATAAACTACTGTTATAATTTCGCAGACTTCTGTAAAAAAAAGAGAGAAAAGAAAAAAGCTAACGATTTCGTATTCATCACTGTTATCGACATTACGCCAAGGTCAGCGCGTTCTCAGTTCTGCAAACGGGGGAGTTGTCACCTCAGGGACCTGTACGAAGCGCGTCGTTCATCAAATCAATGCTCAAGATGGCGAAGGAAAGGCAGGAAAAGGTGGAGATGGAGAAAGAGAAAGAGGGCAGTCGATCGATGACTGCATGACCACAAAGCATAGTAGTGGACAGCTACGAGCACCTTCAGCGACAGTAATTAATCACCAATGCCCACAGGTGAAATATGGCCCGGCCGCACGAGCCTTTTGCAGCGTTACCTGCCTACCAAACATTTGAGATCGATTCCAATTTCGTGAGTGAACCGAGTCAAATTTCACCACAATTTCATCAATCATGTTTGACCAGATTGAAAAAAAAATTTAAAAAAAATAAAAATAAATCCTTTTTTTTTCCATTTTTCAAATAACTTATTTTTGAACTGAAAATAATAACAATAATAATAACAATAATAAAAATATTTTTTTTTTGAAAAACCAATTTCTGTCGACTTAACTTGTCGCAGAACTGATACACACTCAAAAGTAATTTTCCACTTCACTACCCTTGTTATCACACCTTTATTACCTCGCAACTTCTCAACTACCCAATCGTCTTTTCTTCCACAAAACCCCTGCAATGATGGAAGAACGATTTCACCTGCAATCAGGACTCGACGACCCATCAATGCAATTAGGCTTATTCCACCACTAAAGTACTTCCCATCGGCAGTAAAGAATGATTGGTAACTAACAGTTCCGCCAGGTATCAACTTAGTGTACCTGTCAATCATTCGTACCCAATCACAACTCCACTCACTGCTCCTTTATCTTTTCCATTTTCCAAACCAACTATAAGAAACCATAAAAACTTTGAACTCAGTCCATTTGCCATAGAAAAGAAAAAATATAAAACTATAATAATAGTCCTAAAACCAAACACCTTTTTTCCACGGAGACTTGGCTCTTTCCCAAATGAGTTTTGAAAAGGACTTTGCATCCACCAGTACAAATCCAAGCAAAAGGGTATTTTATTTCTCATGGTCTGTTGATTTTTTCCTTTCTTCCTGCCACCAGTTATTTTCCCCTATTTGTCATCTGCTTGACAAGGAACCTCCAGAAAAGAGGGGATAAAGGGCAAAAGAAAAAGAAAAGAAAAAGATAAGAAAAGAATACGATGAAGAAAAACCAACTTCCTTGCGTTATAGAAAATGCGAGCTCATAATGGCGTTCGTCCTGTGTCTGTTGTTCTTCCTCATCACATCACAAAAGGTGCGCTGCATCCAAAATATTTCTCATAAATCATTTTTCTACCAAAACTTAGTTGCCATCTATCAAAAATTGTGTCATTTTAAAATTTAAGGAAAAAAAAATAATTTTCTCACTTGACAAAGCAGATGGTATGACACGTGAAAGAGTCGCGTTCTACAAAAGGATAGACTCGAAAAATAGACGATGCCAAACGACATCGACCTTCATTATACACGCAATCGGTTGAGAAAATCTCAAACATCAACATCCAAACGAAACCTGTCGCCGTAGCGAACACAGAGAGAAAGAGCGAGAAAGCGAGAGACGGCAAAGGTGCAAAGAGGTAAAGTTCCACTAATGATCGTCATCTGTTCCTAAAAGAGAATCCTGCTCGTTAAATGTGTCGCATGCAGGCTCGTCAAGCACGCGTGTCTTATCTGCAGGAGAACTTTTCTTCCCATAATGATGTGGCACAATCCAGTCCACACCTGACCCCCTACAAAGAGGAAGAATAAGAAGATATATTTCTCCCCAATCTGCCAATCATTTTCCCATCTAAACACCACCCTGCAACTGACGACATCACCTATAATTGCAGCAATCAGCCAAGAATTAGACATATCGAACGAGATTCTTTCCTCATCCCTCATTCATCATCACCCCTGATACCACCATAGATGAGACGGAAAAGGATGATTCGTTTTGGTGCCAATGAGTTTATTTCAATGCTAATCAGCATCATCCCCTTGCCTGTGTCAGGAGACCCATTATCTCCATCAGGAGGGTTAACAAAAAAGGGAAAATAAAAGAAGGGTATAATACCCTCAATTTTCTACAAAGGTAGATACCATTATTTCGAGGGATGTGAAAATAAAATTCAAAATAAAAAAAATTAAAAAAAAATTGTTGTAATGGAATAAGTATTTGCACCTGTCACCTTAAAAAACACTCGAGGGTTTGTGTTAAAAGTAGGGGAAAAAATCCGGCCGTAATTTTCCACTTTAATACCAACCCGGAAAAGTCTCTAGCGGCTGATAGGAACCTTCACTTTATATAGAAGTAAAGGGCGCCAACAAGCTTTTTCTTGAGCAATAACGCTTCTTCCCAAGTGAGAGAGGAGGATTGAGAGTATTTGTCATGAGAGGAGACAGCAACGCTTTACACCGCTTTTATAACCGTTTCCACGTCGACATGAAAAAAAATCGTCCCTACAGGTAAATAAAACCAAAAGAATCCACTTGTGACACCAATCTAACCCAAAGGTACACTAAATTTCAAACAAAAAATATTTTACGTAAAGCTCCGCTTAAAGGAAAAGGGATAAAAAAATCAATTGAAAATATCTTTCCAGTAAAATTTAATATATATTTTATTATGTTAGAAATTTATTTAGAAAATTCAGGGTCGAGTCAATCAATTTATATATCATGCTGAAATCAGCAGTCATAAAGAAAGAAAAAGAGAAGGGAAAAATATATATGTAGCAATATTTCTTAGTTCTAGCAATAAGCTTGTGTCCATATGTATGGCGTAGATTCAACAATAAATTTCTCAATGCCATTGTATTACAAAGTGACTCACAGTGCCAGAATCGAGTGATTGTCATTCAGGTCGACCAATGAGCCCACCAAGACACAGTGAATAGCAAAAAGATGAAATTTCCATCTCTATAAGGCCTACCATTTGTCACGTGACCAACACTTATCCGTTGTCACAAAACACACTCCCGTTCCACGTACCCCGTCAATCAATTTATTCGCAACCCCTAGTTCACCGTCTCCCCTTTCCACATATAAATACTATAAAGAAAAAATATTTTCATTTTATAAATGTAAAAATGCAACCCCTTGATGCTTCTCTGCAATGCTTACAATTTTATTTATTTTTTAAGCGATATTTTAGAAATGTTTTATTTCATATTTTTATGATACAGTTGCTATTCATAAAGCTAAATTACTATAAAGTAATAAATATTCATCTATCAACATTCTTTCGAGCTTGATGAAGTTCGATGACACATCATTCAACGGTTTGAAAACACAGCAACTCGATTGAATATTCACCCGTTTAAACACGTGAGAGAAATCTGAGACTCAACACCGCTACCCAGACGCTACCTTCACCTATCTACCCACCCAGAAACTCGTCTGCAGGGTCCTCGGGCTCGAAGCGTACACGTTCTTTTCATTTTGTGAAACGCAACACCCGCAGGATGTCAATCACGAATCAATGGCAAATTGAATTTCCGGCCTGTGGTAGTGGGTTTGCTATCAAATTTAAATAACTTCATTTTGGCGCCTTTTTTATTGCGCAATACTTGTGATGCCAACATAACTTAGACGACACGTACACACATAGACGCTCACAATTTGTGACTCTCCATCCCACCATCCACACTTTCTTTGCTATTCCATTCCCAATCTGCATATTCTCATCTTCCTTCTTTTCACTGCACTTTTCTTTCCTGACAAGAAATAATAATTAATCACTATATGTTGGCGTTTTCAAAGAAAAAGGAAGGGAAAAAAAAACTCTGATTACACTCAATAATTCATCCCCATCCCCTCCCCTTTTCCGATCCGGGTGACTTTGAAAGAAGGAGAAGAGCCGAAGAGTCAGTCGGCAATCGCCACATCCTCAGCTCGGCTGCCACAACTTGCAAATTAATAATCACAAAGTGATGGAAGATGAAAAGAAAATAGAAAAAAAATTAGAAGTGTGGTTGAAAAAAGACGAAAAGAAAAAAAATCCGGATTAACACTCGACGTCTGTAATTAAACTTGATTCATTTTCCAAAATTAAATTTTATAAAAATGTAAGTATATATAAAAAATATCTGTGTAATATTTATTTAATCATTACATCAAATACGTTAATATAATTTTTTTATTATATATTTAAAAAAAAAATCGACAAATTTGTAGTCATTGTAAGTTATAAGCAATTGGATTTGAGAGTGGTAAAATGGGAGACCGGTGTGGGATGTGTGGGTTGCACACAATCAACCATAATTCATGCCACAACCATTACCCAGAAGCTTCCAATTCAGATCGTTTACTTAAAATTATTCAACGAGAAAGGCAAGAAAAATGACATTACTTTCTTTTTGGATGAATGATGCTGAATCTCAAGAAAAAGTTAATAGACCCATACCCATTGCAAGACAAGAGGAGAAGAAAAAAGAAAAGGATTTTCAAAATGGAACCCATAAAAAAAATTCTCAATTGGAAAATAATTACCTTATTATTGATTCCCATTTCAAAATTGGGCTTTCAACAAGTGTGTACAATCGAAAATTCCATTAACATATTGAGCATTCTATTTGTTTGAATTAAGTTTGTAACTATTCGATATGGCAGAATTTTTATTTCTTACAAAAATGCAATTAATATCATAAAAAAAGTTGATGGCGAATGATTAGTAAACTTTTCTGATTACTTTCTCGTATTGGTAGCCATTTCTAGCCTTATATGAGTGTATGACTCCGTCACCTCATCTCGTGGCCCCCGCTGTTCAGCAAGAGAGATAAAGTGGGGCGAGCGAGACTGATAACCTATAAACTGACCACCACTGCCCTTCAATAAAAGAGGAATTAAGGCTCAAAATGTATCTTCTACGGACCAATCACAAAGCTGGACTCTTCCCCATACTAGTTTCGCTAGATGGGGCGCAGACACGCAGGAGCCGGGCGCCATCTCTGTTACTATAGCAACGGACCATCCTCTTCAACTGATAAGAAAGAGACGACAATCGACACGAATTCGTGGTACTGTTTACTTAATCTAGAGCATCAAAGATAATGCCACTAATCAACAAAATACCAATTTCAAAAATTTTCTTATTTGATTTAGTTTTTTCAATTTTTTCAATTTATAAAATCTTTAATATTTTTTACATGTCGCAACATAGTTCGCTGAAAAATCGACTCGCATCGATAATCGACCAAGATGGAATACGGAGCATCACAAAAAAGTATAAATAACATCCTATTATCCTCCCTTTTGACTGCGGCAAAATTATGAGTCCTATACATAAATGTAATGCCATCATATAAGAAAGGATTTCATCAGACAAAGTGCAACACCAGGTTTCATATACAGCGACAATCCTATAAAAACCCCGAGCAAAACGACCGTTTCTGACACATTAATCACTCATCAGCAGAAAAACAAGGAGACGCAAAATTGATCAAAATGCAATGTGCCGGTATGGAGACATTTTATCACAAACCAAAATCTGCCTCTCACTTCCCCACCCTACCCCAATAATAACAGCAAATTCACACGACTAATGGAATGAGCTGCATCCATCGGAATCCAATTCCTTTCTGCATCATTTGGCCATGGACATTTTGTCAGCGAAGGATATCTCCATAATTCCACGATATTACACCAGGGGATTCATACTGATACCCAAGAGGGGGGACCATGGTCATAAATCGGCGACATCGCACACTCAATCACGTGTGACTTCGATTCACATTTACCGATAGAAAGAATCAAAATGAAAACCTATGAATTTATTGTTTCCATACCAGGTTTCACACTACTTTAACAACTAAATAAATGTTTTTGTTTATAACTTGATTTTTTTTACTTAAATAAATTTTATTTAATAAAATGTCAACATCAGAAAACTAAATTAAAAAAATTGAAGTAAAAGCTAGTGAATATTGAATGAGCAGCTGTTTATTAATAAACTAAACATTCGTGTCAAGAAAACGGGAAAATGCAATAAATGCAATCTCGAAGCTCCATAATTCAACCAAAACTTCAGTTTTATTTCAAAAACTTCTAACAGAGGGAGAGAGAAAAAGTAGTCTACAGTATTTGGATAAAATAAAATAAATAAAATAAAAGTTATAAATTAAATGAAAATTAATAAACTGAAAAAAAATCTATTTTTAGCCCAATGGTTAAGACTAATGTGAACATAACTACGAAATAAATAGAAATTAATCAAGTAAATCGGGGATTTCCAGACCGCGCGTTCCCTAGACAGATATGATTAATCGGAACTATCAAATTACGAGAATATTACACGTAGAATGGATCAATTGGCTAATAGCAAGCAATGGAAAGAAAATGCACTCCCCCGTTCCTATCCCTAGATGACAGTCGGACGATTTATTGAAGCGCAGTTATTGAGCAGAGGAGGGATGAGAATGAGGAACATCCTCCGAATGACCAGTGGGCGCAGACAGGATGCACATTGTCCACGACCAGCGCACCGTGAAACATCCACCGTCCACTCATGCTCCTCTTGCTGACCTGACCTTATCGCCTCTTTTTTCCCTTTTTCTATATTCCCATTCCCTTTTCTTATTCTCCCATGCACAAGTTTTGATGACAACTAACAATAGGCCGTCACTCAATTCCCTTTGTGGTGACACAAACAACCCGAGTTCAAAGGGTTAAAACTGTTATTATCACATAAAAAAAATTTCCACGAAGAAAAAAAAAATCTCACACCCCAACTCACCTTAAGAGTCGTGGATGGTAAATAAATTCACCAATCTGATATTTTCTCCCAGCCAAACATCTCACCGTCAACAAACCATTCATCTTGTCTCCTCATCTGGTTGCCATGGCAACCAAATACTCAAGGACGACCTCGATAAAACAAACCCACAAACTTTTTAAATCCTCTAATACATAAAAGAAAACGATCTTTAAACGGAAAGATGAATGCCAACGGAATAATAACCTGACACAAACGCTCCCGTCGGTACTGCGCACGCGTCTGCTTCTCGTCTGTCCATGCTATGGGCGCCGAATCCCATTCCCAAGGGCCGTGTGTCTTGTTATCTCGAGGTTCGAAGACAGACGTCGCCTGGCCGCCTTACAAATCGTTCGGAGAGGAATTGGTGGCGTTCGTGGCAGATTCTTGTTTAGCGTCGTGTGCTCACTGGGGACCATTTGATGGGTCGCGCATAGCATGCAAACTCGAGGGACCCAATAGGCAAATCCCCCAGGGACTCAGTGTCGATTCTTCAAAAAATTGTCTGTGCGAGCCCCCCACCATTTTTTTTCTTTTTTCCTCTCTCTCTCCCTTGCAACTGCAATCGAAACGGGCAAAAAAAAAAAGCATCTCGCGTTCCAAGCAAATAAATCACCTGGATTCAGTCAGGTTGCCTTCTCCATCATGCACCTGTGCTTAACTTGTAATGCATCACCGAACACCCAATTTTTTCCCTCATTCACGAACCAAAAAGTTACAATTTATATAAAAATTCAAATACAAAAAAAAGAAATAAAACTCTTAAAAAAGAAATAAAACATTTCTCTAACCTGAATGGTCGATTGGTTGAACCGATGTTGTCTTAGGGGGCGAAGGAGATGCTTGTTCTGTCGCATTTGGGTCACCGTCCACCGGTTCGGGGTAAATAACAGCAGTGTCGCTTCGTTGCAGGTACTCTTGAATTTTCTCTTCTTCAGACTTTGAGTCGTCATCAGGGTGGGATTTGGCATCATTGCCAACTCCAGTCACAGCGTGCAAGTTAGGAACAAGATGGGCACCGGACGGGGATTTCGGCGGCGACGGATTTGAGTCCATGAACGTCCGTCGCACACTCTTATGGGCACTACCCGTCTCTGGACCAACATGGAAGTCATTTTTGGAAGCTCCGTTGTCGATGCTGTTTGTACACAGCGATCGTTTTGAAGTGCCAGTGTCTCGTTCATCTGAGCAATCTGCGCTCGACGTTGTCGTACTCGTCATCGTCGTCGTTGTTGTCGTTGCCTCGGGCACTGGACTGTCTTTGGCAATCGAGTCGCCGGGCCCCAGGTGATCGAGGTCCACCTCCTCCGGCATGTCTTCTAGTTCAACTGTACGGAAAAAATGAAAAAGTAAAAAAAAATCAATACTAAATTCAACTGGATGGTTTTGCTATTCCCATAATCCCCTATTGGTTCCTTTTATTTATTTATCTATCTAACTTATAAAACAGCAAGAACATTAACTGCAGCTTTCAACTTGAATATCCCCCACCATACAAAAAATACACAACTTCCCCACACAGTAAAAATTATTTTAAAAATAATAAATCAAAATATAGAAGAAATAAAAGAATAAAAGAATTTCATCAAACCTTACGCTTATCACCTTTCACAATATAGGCCTATGTACAACAATTCCGATTAATCAAACAACAAACTCATTTTTGAACTGCGCGCTCAGGTGGACATTGTTACCTACTCACACAAATCAAAGATGGGCGGCGGAGGTGCAATCCACCTGGGACTAGCGGCGCCTTCGTCGGTCGGCATGAGGAGTGTGCCGTGCTCAATTGACGCCGAGCCGAACTGTGGCGCGTCCCGTGACATGCACGTGCTCGTCTCGGAGCATGCTCGGCGTCTATCGGATAGAAGCGCCCGCGCTTGCTTACGCGCATCAATCAATAAAAATTGGATTCTGTCAAGCATTGGCAATGGAGCCAAGATATAAGACTGTCGTTTGGCCAATCCGATACCCCTATACCCCAAAAGACCCCTTCCCCCACACACCCACCCTCTATTAGTAACTTATTCTCCTACACACTCTTTCTCCTACCCCACCCCATCCCCTTTTCTCCCTCATCACACCTCACTGACTCTTTTGTAGCGTGGGCATGCGCTTTATCAGCTCGTGCAGGTAGAATAGGACAGGGAGGAGGACGGGGTTGTCGCTTGAAGGGTTATCCATCATAATCCCCAGTGGCCATAATTTTGTTGCTTATACGCGCCAGATTAAACGCTACTCGTACAACGCCAGCCAATGTATTCATAGGAAGCATTCAACCGTGCATTATGTGAACACCACACACATTCCACGCGCGCAACTCAAAGACGAGACTTAAATTTACCTACTTAAGCAAAAAACGAAAACTAAATAAATTAAAAAAATTAATTATTTTTATAATATTATAATTTTTTCAATTAAATTATAAAAAGTATTTTATTATTTATAGTGAAGTGAATGAAAAAGTATATTTTTATTTTTATTATAATATAGTTTTGAATATTAATTAATCTTTTTCTTTTTTAAATTTGTATTTCAATTTTCCCAAAAAAGAAATTAACATTTTTTTGGCCATGTCTCATCACTAAATCGAGTTGTAAAACACAAGCAGAAAAACGAAAATGACACATTTCACATACAATTGAATTGAAATCGTGTGGCGCGTCCCTTGGCGCGTCTCGACCTGATTTATAACGCGTGATGTTGCAGGGGGTCGCTCGCTCTTTGGCGCCAAACACGATTCCACGCTCCGCACTTTAATCACTCTTTTGTCAATTAAACGGAGAATTCGAAGCGAGTTCCCGATCATCTACGTATTAGTGTTAAATTAATTGTCGGTACGGCCAGCGTGGCACTCATGCTAAATGGATTCACAGAGAGGGTAAGGGAGAATTATTAAATTAATCCCAACTCATATATGGCAAGGGGAAAAACTAAAACTCGCAGCACGACTTAAGAGGAATTGGCAAAAAAATAAGAGGGGAGAATGAATGAATAAAATGGAAATGTTAAAAGGAGGGACAGGGTAAATTAAAGGCCTAATCTCAATGACTTAATTACATACAAAGTCCATTGCAAAGCAAATTAAACAGTATTTGTTGAGATGTGGGGAGAGAGAGAAAAGGTTATTTCTTTCTTCCTGCAACCACGGATTTACATCTTAAGTAAGAAAGAAAGAGAAAAAGCACAATTAATTAACAAAACTCAAAAACAGTGCACGGATTTGGCAACTGGTCATGTGCTTAGCAATTGCGTCGTGATTTGAGTGTGACAAACGCAACGGGACTCAGTGCACGAGCCAATTATACGACCACAAACGAGCAACGAACGCGCGCGCATTTTTAATTACGGGAAGGGAGTCGTATAAACGAGGAAGGGGATGCGAGGGGGTAAGGGAACGCGGGAGGACATTTTCGCCCTAATGCTCACTAAACCCGTTTCCCTCGCGCACCACCGGGCGGCAATCAGCGCACTTAACGGCCGGACATGACGACAGAGACAAATTATGATGAGTGCGTGGCGACTCTAAGTTAACTTAACTCCTTTCTCCCTCTCTCCCCTTCTTTGGCATTGGATGAAAATGACTTCACTTGCCTCCGTTTGCTGACAAGATAAATACCGTAGCTTAAACGTCCTTTCATTAACGTGTTAGGGGAAAAAATGATTATTAAAAAAAAAGAGCTAATTTATTTTTAATTTTTTCCTGAGAATTCACACTTTATGATGTGATCCATCAGAAAAGATGAAATGAAAAAAGGTGAAAATATGTTCCACTACACAACATCAATTCGTTGGTCCACTTGAAACAAGCACGCACCATTTGTAGACAACAGGAAGTGGCACATATTTCTTTAAGTGCAAGTTCGGAGTGCGCATGAGGGCTGCAAAGAGGGCGGTCACATGACATTTTGACAAATCTCTTCTCGCTTCGACTGAATACGAATCAATGACCACCTTAGGATTTCTTAATTTCACCCTCTACCAAAATTTTATCCCTTATTAATTTATTTATTTTACCATCCCCTCCATTTCATTAATCCGAGTGGTAACGTGACCGTGTCAGCAGCTGCGTTGATTTCTCATAAATTGAATTTCATCCTTTTTATTTTTCTAATTGATTTATCCAGAGCAAACAAGATTATTTGCATTACTGATCTAATTTAATGAAAAAGCACCCTGATGCTTTCCGACTCACTGAAGCCATTGAGACTCTGTGGAGCAAAACAAAACACGGAAAAGGGGACGAGATTCGATGTGAGGTCGGCAAAAGGAAGGGGGTGGTGCGAGAAAAAGGGGAGGAAAGCAGAGTTGAAAAGAAAGAAAGGTACAACCCCCTTCTCCAACTTGCGTCAATGACTCCTTACGCTTAACTAGGTGCAATAACTAGTTAAACTAAAAGCGCCCTGTGTTTCGCTTCAATTGACCATGAGCCAATAATATTCATCATCCCAATACATCAACGAGTTGTACTGAATCAATGATCCAAGAGAAATATCGATAAAACACAATTCGATCAATCAAAGAATACAAAAAAAAATCGTTTTACTAATTTCAAAAAGTAAATCGATAAGATTTTCGATGTCCCTTGTCCGGGATGTGGGATTGAGCTAGTGAACGCAACCGTCTGTTTCGGTTGATTTTACATGAGTCACCCAAGCGGGAATTTGCATCTCACAGAATTCCACTACATTTCCTGCCATGTCGTGTGGGGTCGAGACGAGTTTGCGATGCTCACCACTGTACATAAAAGTGTAAACCTCAGTGCGTTCTGCATTTGGGCGCTGATTTAATTTACTCCCCCTTCTGATATTTCCGCTCCATTGAACTTATGACGGATGCGAGTCAATGACATTCAGTGTCGTCGTTTCATTCGTCACCTTTTCTCTTTCTCTCTTCACTTATTTCCTCCCCTTCTGCATGGCTGGACCTTCGCACCTCCCTTCCATTCTCATCTCCCCTACACCCCACACCCATCCCCCAATTTTGTCTCTTGCACATTAATTCGACGAATGGAAAGCAAGCAGTGGACCAAAAGTTCACAAAGTACAGATAAAGATACGTCACACCAACTTAATAGAATTACTTTCCCCTCTCCGCCACCGTCATCAGCCAGAGGGCGCTGATTTCACAGAATGACCGCAATCAACACCCCCTTCCAACATTGACCACCTCAATCTATCTTTGTCTAAATCCAAAGTGAAACAAAGACGAGCTAAGGTTCACACAACCCAAGTTGTTGAAGCGTCGCAAAAATGCGAGCTTGTCAACTCGCATCTTCAATTTATGTCTACAAAAACCTTGGAAACGGAAGAAGACGCGCACCTCGGTGTTGAGGTCGAGGGAGCCGAGAAACAATTAATCCCGAGGAATGTCGGGTGCGAGCCCCCGAGCACACACTAATTAATTGGAGCCTTAAGAAGAGGTTAAATAGGGTTGGTGGCAGAGATGCATTTATTATCACGACTGGCGATCACGCGATCCATGAATCTCGCCTGTCAGCATCCTCACAACAACGAGCTATAACATGAGAAAGAGCATCAAGACAAACGCTACCCTAATTAATATCTAAATATTATAAAAAAGAAAAAAAAACAAAGTGATGAAAACTCTATTAAAATATTCCCAACTTAACAAGTGATTTCAAAACATTTCTCTTTGCTACATTGATTTCCCCTCACCAAATACAGATGGCGCAGTCCAAATGAGAAGTGAGGATGGATGAGATGCATTCGGAACCCATCACTACTCATTAGATACCAAATCGCACGCGCTCCATCTCCCAAGTCCAGTCTGAGACTCCACCCCAGTCTTGGGAGGTGAAGCCATCCCCGCCCCAAATGTGTTTCACGGACAAAATGAGTAGGGGGTCTGCAGACAAGAGAAAGGAATAGCAGTAAACTGAGGCTGGAAGACTGGGGGAGGTTGGTTGAGTCTCGTTTCCGCTCAATAAACTTTCCCCCTGCTTGGGGCAACGGGCTGGAAATGCTCCCTATAGCACGATGCACGGTCAGGCTGGCAGCCAAAAAAAAGAAAGGGAGGAAATTCAGGGTACTGAAGGACGTGGACGCAGAGGGGGAGAGAAGAGGTGCATATATGGAAACATTATATAAACCTTATTAGGTGGATGTAATCTCAGTTGGAACCCGGGTTGCCAACATGTTCAATGTTCTTTTTACAAGTGCTGTTATGAATATATTTATACATTGACCACCAACTTTTTGCCGAGTGCTTCACTCAAGTGCCTGTGGCTCTTTTCCCACATCTTTATGGACGATTCAACAACCCGAAATATATTTTATGATTGGATATTTTCCATTCACAGTACGCATCAAGCGTGCAATATGTAACCTTTCGTACACTTTAAATACAACATCCCAAAATATACAGTATATTCGTATAAAAGTTATTTTTTCTGTTCTACAGTTTTATTTTTTTTTCCTTTTGAACTTCATCTTGGCAATTGGCCCCAGATTGGCAGCACCTTAAAACGCAGAATGAAGGATGTTGGCGTCATATTAGCTTCGGCTGGCGTTCGTTCGAAAAGTAGAAGAAGGGGTTTAAAGCTCCCCACTTTCCCTATCAAATCCGTGCGCGTCAAGTGAACGATTCCCAGGGGCCCCCTTGTTCATCTCCCCAACGATTTGTCCGGATCAGAGACTTAGGGCTCCTCCTTGGCAGGCACACCATTTCTCTCGCTTGTACGTGCATTAGAGGAAACCAGCAGCGTTCGACTCTTACGACAGAGAGAGAGACCATCGCGACGACAGGTCTTTTCCATCAATTATTCATTGGTTACCACCAGGAGGTAAAAAGAAAAAAGAAATAAAGTAAAGTCTTAGAATTTTTCTCAATTTCTTAAGGTGAAAAAAAATTGTAGTGCTAAATAATAATGATAATAAAAAAGGAACAAGTTCGTGTATTGCCTATTTAAATTAATTCTTGCCCGTGCAGCGCGTAAAAACGCTTGACATGCCATGAATAATACATGGACCACCAGATAATGGCAGTATCATTAATAAATACAAGAGCCATCCACTCGGTCCGAGCGCCTTATCTCGGCTGAAATGGGCAAATGAAACGGAGAAAGAAAACCCCAAAACGTCCTCCGTGTGTCAATTGCAATTACAGAATCCATTAGGAACAGTGATCAGACGCTCGAAGAGAGGGTGGAATGAAGCGTTCAACATTATTATCCTACACACATGCTTCTCAGGATACACTCTTTCATTTTAAAAATGACCACCATTCGAAAACGAGCACTTGATTTAAAAATAAAAAAGTAAATAAAATAGATAAGTGAATAATTTATTACACTTTATGTATCGTCATTTGACTCCTTCTCTCTTCAGTTTAAAGTGGTTGAAAAATTAAATTGAACAAAATGACTTATCTTTATTAAATTCCTCTTCGATTTCTCGACACTTGACTACATCAAGCTGGTGACTCATATTAATCCGCCTTGTAAAACTCACATCTGCTTTCTCTCTCTTTCTCTCACTTTTCTTTTTATTTTTTTTCTCTCTTCAAAAAATCTTCTTTTAATTTTTATTTTTCACAGCGACATCCCCTACCGGATATTTGCCGCTCTATTATGGGTGAGGTTTAAAGAAAGATGGAAAACGAACGACGTGCAGGTTGAGAGGCGGCTGCAAGTGGCGCGCGCATAACTTCATTGATTTACAATAAATCATTTTTGGCTTCTGATTAAAAAGCGCTCGGGGAGATTCACAAAGGACTAAAGAGAGTGAGAGAGAGAAGCAACGTTAGACACAAACCCACGAGATGCGCACGAGATGGCAGTTGCAGGTTATCGCCGTCGCAAACTCCTGCCACTCGGCTGCACCGTAATACGGTGTTCAGGACGCCTTTCTCTCTGCTTGTTTCTGATAAACGTGTCTTGTTATGGGTTTCGCCCGTCTCCATTTATCAAGCGATGCAATTAATGACACTTCTAACCTGATTTCAGAAATATTAATAATGCGAAGCGTGAGTTTCTTTCGTGACTGCGGGTTGCTGTCAATGAGATGACTAATGTCGACTAACAGTCTCAACGTGAATCTCATTTACACTTCATCTGCATAATTAATGATTGATGGCTCATTTACCTGGCACATCCCGATCGCATCGATATCTTATTCAAACTTCCCCCTTCTATCTTTCTTTTTCTTCTTTATATATAAAAAAAAACAAAAGTTAAGCCTTTCTTTATCGCTCGCTTGTATAAGGCAATGGGGGTTGTCGGTGAGAGACGCGTTTGGCACGACGCCAACTTGTCAATTACACCACAATTTATGCACTGTCACTTTACAGAAATTTATAGATATGTATTTACTTTGCAAACAACCTTCCCCTCATTCAATACAAGAACGAGGACCTTGAAAGCAGCCATGCCGACGCCGCAAAACTCCCTCCTTCCCTTGCCGTCTGCGCACGGCGATTTTTATGACTTTTTTTTTGCTTGTTAAAAATCACTTGTGAAAAAAACCACTCTTTTTCTATGAATAGAAAACGTACCATTTTCGCAAATTGCTCGTGTAAACACTATTGCTCACTATTTCAATCAACTTCCAGCAAACAACAAAAAAAAATAGAAAAATATAATAATTTTTAAAACTCGCTCAATCCTCAAAGAACAGCAACAGCAAAAAGAAAGAAAGCTGTTGGCTTCTCCATCAACCAGTGGACGTGGTTGCCATGACAACGGAATGCCCTTCCCTTCGTGTGGCAAGTCTCCTGCTGAGCTTCAAATTCCGAACAGATTTGCAACAAATCCCCAATGATTTTGAGGCAACTGCTATGGTCACAGCAATTGCACCAACACCATCAACTAAAATATATATATATACAATATATAAATATGGTGTATAGAACTATTTTCTTTTACACCACATCGTATCCCAATTTATTTTCCCTTCCTTCTTTCTTCTTTCCATTGGCCATCAACACATCAACGCAGCACCATAGAATTATAGCTCCCTTATTTCTTCCTTTTTTCAGACACAAACCTACTTTTCCTTCATCGAGGTTTCTCACATGCGTCAAAGCACCGCGAGTTTTACAACATTTTACGTCCACATGAACAGTGACAAGTGCGTCATCATCTAAAATAGATGACTTCCTCTCGTCGGGAGGGGTCTCCGCCATTGTTTTTCCAACTCTTTTCCGGTTGCGAGATGACGCTGCAAACGGTAACGGCGCATGCCTAACACGCTCCTTTTATCGCTGCAAATGATCATCATGAGTTGTAGTGTAAAAGTTAACAACTTATTCTCAACTTAGTTAAAACGAGTTGAGTACCTTTTCCGAAAAAAAAAAGAAAAAAGGTTTTGTCACGCTACAATGCTTGACACCATCAAAGTAAGGGTCACGAGTTGTTGCCTACATTTACCCCAGAAAATTATGACGGTCTGCTCAAATTTCAGCTTGTGAAAGAAAAAACGATTCAATTTTAGGATGCTTTAATTGCCGATCGTAAATGGTCCAAAAGATGATGCTGTGTCCCCCTTTTTCCATCTAGTTTTCTCCTCTTACCAAAATCTCGGACATTAAACGTTGATTTACAATTACTGGCCGCTTTATGATGCTTTCGCATCAACTTTTACTCTCACAACTTTCAATCACAACTAGGGCCAGTCGTTACGCGAACGAGAAGAGCCTCCTTTTCGCTTAAAGCCGAGCTTGACCTCTCGAGCTCACTAGATAAAGCTCCTTTCTCATTAGTTATTCATAATTGTGGCCTCCCCGGTGCATGTCTGCTTGGCTTCGCGCTTAATGCCAAGCAAAAGGGTTGCACCTTGCACTTATCGCACACCACGCACTTCGTCAATGCACGGTCTGCTAAGCAATAAACCCCTAACTAAACAAAATCTTATAGCGCAGGTGTGAATTATTTCAATGAAAAATAATAAATAAATAAACTTAAAGTTTAATGGAAAAAAAGATAAACAAAGTTTTTGTTTTTGTGTACTCAGATAGACACAGGATGGAGGAAAAGGGACACAAACTAGTGGAATGTACAAGTGTCAAATATCATTTTCCCCCACTCAGTCTGTTTGTGGATTCACACTCTTCTTACCAAAGGACATCCCCATCATCTTCCCTTTTAGATGTTTAGTCTACACCAACCCCTCTTCTTCTTTCAACAATCTTAAAACACCAGAAAAAAAAAGAAAAAAAAAGAAAAATATCATATTAAAAATTTAGTAATGAAAATTATAACACTTTTAAAGTCTCATTCCCACAATACATTAAAAGAAGTTTGAGAAAAAAAAATAAAATAAAAAGAAAACATTTCAATGTTACAGCCGGTGTGCTCTGAATTGTGACGTGAAAGGATAAACATCCTGCATGTGAGCAAAAACGCCACCAACTACGCCTTGTTCTCAGCATCTCAAGTTTCATGTTCCTTAAGGCAGAGAGATGAAGAAGGAAAAGGACAGATTCATCCCTCCCACACAAAGCACATCACATTCCCGTCAACAAGAAACTGTGGCACATGTGCTAACACTTTAAAGTCACGTGATTCCTTTATTTCCACCTTAACTCATTATCCCTTTTGCGCATCTCACCCGTCCTGAATTTCCAAGAACAAGCAAAACACGCTTTCTGCACAAGTTCAGCTTGCAAAACTAACTGATAAAAGCAGTACGTATCTGTTGCGTATTTCTCGTCAAAAAGCCAAGAAATCTCGTTAAAGAAATCTTTAAGTCACGTCTGGTGCCCTTCTTTTTTTTCTCTTTTAGTAACCATGGCAACGTGCACCTCTCAGATGGTCAGTGATGGCATCAAAGAGACAAGGAATCCACCTTGAACTCGCACGCTGACCTCGCACCACACCAGCTGCTGCCATGTAACGCAATCTCTCGCTCGCGGAGCCGCCTAATGAAGCTCCCGGTGGCCTCGACGTTCACCCTACCCCTTCCTCATCCTTTTCCACACAGATATCTAGACCGGTGACAACGGGTGACGCTTCTCACTGACCAAGACTCTTTTGACCCTAACAGCTTCATAGTGAACGGGTATGGAACTATAAAAGATGGTGTTGGTTTGGTCAATCCTCAAAGGTATACTTGCATTACTCATTAAATTTGTTTACTTATGTTTACTTTTAAAAGGGTCACGAGAACTCTTCAGATTATCTTCTATAGATACGTAGCAAGAGGCAAACATCGGATTGAATTTCAGCGAGAAAAAAATTAAAATTAAAAAAACATTTATTTCGTAACAAATTTTTATTTAAATAAAAATATTTTTTGAAAATTTATTTGACATGAAATATGTAAACATCCTGTGTATCATTTAATCGCGAAATTGGTCGTAATCTGACTCTACGAGTGAATTGATTGAAGTAAATCAAAACTAAGCAAATTATTGGATAGATTTAATTAATTGCCACAGTAGAAATCAATACTGATTCTATTAAGTTTGCATATTGGCAAGTATTGATTTGTACAGTAGAAAATCCCGCATATAAAATGTCGAGTGTTTTTCCATTTCGCAGATCAAAACCTAAGACAAAAGGCCACACAGGGTAAGGTTATTTGGCCTTCTGCCATCTTTGACGCACAAATCACTTCGAGTCCTTGACTCAAACTCAGAACGTTTGGATAAACTTCTTCTCCCCCTACATCTCGGTCCTTTTAGTAAAAGGTGGGTGCAGAAAAATTCACTCGACAAGGATTTCTATAGTGTGTGTGAGAGAAACAGAGAGCACAAGATGGAAAACGAGTCTCTTGTAAAGGCTCAAAAGGGTCATGAAATCTTATATAAGGATGACAAGCCTCGTAAAGACAAGAACGAAAGGAATGCCAAGAGAGAGCAACTCACTGGACACGGACGCCACCGATTGCTGCCTCATAATTTACAAGTGCAAAAATTAACCTCTGCCCGAGTTGGGGAGAAAAGAAAAAGAAAAAAGGAAAACTGGTGCTGGGTTATGGCCAAAGCACATTCCACAAATTTACTATCTGCCACCAGTTTTGAGAAAAGAGGCTTAAACTGCACTTGGTTCAGTCTCATCATTCACTAAAACACAAAACTTGGAGAATTTATTTAAAACAATACTAATAAAAAAATATATAAAAATTTCAATATAGCATTTAACTCCCGTTTCATGCCTAATTAAAAAAAATATTATTTATTAAGAGGAAATTTGTATCTAATGAGGAGAGAACCATCAAAGATGGCGCGCACGACCATTTTCCCTTTCCCCTGGGGTGCATAACTTTCCTGCATGACATTCATGCATACCGTGCTGCATTGAGCCAGATCCTTGAACCTTAATTAAATCCACTTTACCCCTTTTGTTTATGGCCATTTGACTCGTGTGGTCCACCCATGGAAAAACTTTTGGATGACTCATTTTCCTGCACGCTAATGACTGCAGCTAATAAAACTAATCCACAACCGTATCCATCTTTCACTGCTCATTAACATAAAACAATCGAAACGATTATATAAAACACATGACATTTTCTTTACTCCTCCATTAAATAAATAAATTAAAAATAAGCAAAAAATTTTTTTTTTCTTTTTTATCCTCATCTCGCAGTGTGATAATTTAGACTCAACTCGGCGACCCCGACACCCGCAGTGATCATGTTTGTGTGAGAAAACAAGAGAGTCGACAAGTTGTGTCGTTAATCCGCGTGACAAGAGCCCATCTACGGTGTTGCTTGTCAGACGTACAAAACCCGAACCGACATGGCAAGGACGAGTCTCACTCGTTTTTCCTCCATCACACAAAGAAAAATTATGTCTCAGTCGTGGTTGCACCAATCAAAGACTATTTCTCGTTTAATCCATCTCCCCCGCTTTCGTGCACACGATTCCCACGATCGAATCAGACAGCGCGGATTAAGAACTTATATTTCTTCTTTCTCAGAACTTTTTACCCCTTGTACATTTTTTCTTGTTTTCCTTTCGCTTATATAGTGATAAATGAGGACATATTACGGTAACCCGACTCCCAAGATAGAACTGAACTTTCTTGCCCCTTAATGAGTACTGCCATTTGCTTTTTTTATATATTTTTTTTCTTTTAATTTTCCTTAGCCGCCATATTTGTTATAAATCAGATTCCTTGTATTTATTCCCTCTCGAGTTCATATTTTGAAATTCGGAATTAATTTTTTTTGCAGTTTTTATTTTTTCTATTTTGTTTGACAACGTTATTAGTTTAAGAATGGCGTTTGGCAATGGTAAGTTGACACAAGTTAAGTTGATATACAAGGTCCTTTATTCCTTTCTTTAGTTGAGTGCTACACTAGAAAAGTGGGCTGAGGGTGGAATGGGAGTTTAGTCTGGACGTGACATTCACCACGTGGACAATAAACTTTCATTGGAGCGCATGCTCAGTCGGAACCGCCCGCCTCTTCAATCCATGTGCTGTCAGTGACAGACAAAACACGCGATTTACGCAACTTCAAACCGTTACCTAAGACTTTTATCGCTTCAAGATTGATTGGTTGATTGACAAACGGTGTCTTTTCTCTATCTCTTAACATCCAAGACCTAAATTTTAAAAAAAAATAAAAGTCGGTGCACTTTTCGAGAAAAGGTGAAGCATGTGGTAAAATAATGAAAGTATAAATAACATCAACAAAGACAGTTAGAAAGAAAAAAATTAAAAGAAATAAAAAAATAGTTTGTGAGGGTGTGTGATGTATAACCTGTCTAGCGAGTGAGACGCCACCCGGTGCGGGGGACGAAAGGCAAAAAGAGGAGTCACAAAAGGTAACACATGCTTCTCTCATTATCCCACAGAATCGGCTTCGCAACTAGAAGAAGTGGTGGCAAAAACACATCCAGACAACTGGAGCCAAATCAATTACCAGCCTCAACAGCCCGACAACGAAAAAAAAAAAAGAAAAGAAAGAAGGAACACTCAACTTGCAACCATGAGTCTAACACACTTCAATAGGTGAAAATAAAATAATAAAAAGTTTAATTCTCTTTTATTGAAAAAATATAATATATATTTGAAAAAATAAATAAATAAACGAAAAAAATTTATCCAAGTGAAAATTTGTTAGATAAAAAAAATATCTTAGTTGATATATTAATAAAAACCTAGGTTTGATCATCGAGGGTAAAACGCGTGCGATTTCCCGTTCTGCGTTCTTTCTCTAAATTGAAAGCAACCGACGATTTTATTAAGCCGATTACTTTTCTTCTTGATTTAAAAAAGAAAGAAAAGAAAAAAACTGCTTGCAGCAGCAGCAGCAGCAGCGTTATATGTAATCTCGAAAGAAGAAAACAAACATTAATTTGCCTCCTTCGACACCCCACGTCGCTGCCATTACCACAGAAAAACAATTAAAAAACAAATGAACGCCACTTTGCATCACTAAACTACTTTAGTATTGCACTAAAAAGTTATCGCTCTCACACTGATGACATCATCTGATTCATGTGTACTTAGAAATGATCAAAAACAAACTCCGAAACCGAAACAAAAACCGAACCTGTAGCAAAAAGAAACGGAAGTAAGCTTTAAAAGGGAAAAAATAAAGGTGATGTTAGAGGGATGGCATGATATTATTCCCTTTGAAAACGACTTGTACCTCGACCAATCCCAGGGGGAAGTTGAGGCTTCTCTACCCCCAACATCCTGAGAGAGATTTGGGAGCAGAGCCAAATTGATTGGTAGCAATTACGTTTCCCTCGCAGCCAATTTAACCCCTGAATTCTTCAACATGATCGCCTGATCTCTCCCGGCTGGTTTGCGCCTCTCTATTTTTCACCACCCACGAGTAATTGGCTTCCAAGTGGAGTGATAAAGTGAACAGGAAAGGAAGGAACGAACCAACCGATGCCTGCTGCTCCTGCGTCTGCCTTGTGGATGACGAGCGAGCACTACTTAACGCTTAGTCCGTGCGAATACCAATCGCAACTTCCCTTCCCCCTCGCAAACCTCGCATTACCAGCAAATTCACCTTCGCCATGCGTCCATGTGGCCATCATCATTAAAAGACACCTCCAACTGTCATCAAAATTCGACCCCCGTCCACTGGATGCACGTGGCGAGGTGATGGAGCCAATCAAGGCGTCAATTCTGAATTTCCTTTTCCTCACTTCGCTCGAAACCCGTGAATTGCTTCTTAATTTTCATTTTACTAGTAACGGAAAAGCTTCAAACCGCTTTAATTTCTCTCTCATAAGAAAGGAGTCAAACTGTGAGTCATGGACCTTGACCACAGTCAAATGCGTGAATAAAGAGATGGGACGTCATTTGCATCTTCATCTGCATATTAACGGTTTTAAATTTCGATTCGCGGATTCCGCATTTGATACCACTATGGATGAGGTGACACACGAGTGGGAACAAACCATTAAAAAATGGTCCATATACTCGAATTACATTCAGCCATTGGCAGTAAAAAAAAGATACCACATGCAAAGTGAAAATTTGTTGAGCAAACGAGATATTCATTTAGAAAAAAACGGTCAAGTTTGTAAACACTCTCCTCTACAAACCCACATAAAGTAAAAAAAAATAGAGAATAAAAGAGTAACGTAAACACTCCAAGATCTCATCAAGGACCGTTGAGAATAAAGGCTGCACAATTTGCTTGATTGCGGCTCCGAACCCCGTGTGCAACTCGAGATTTTGTAGGGGCGGTCAGCAGCTCTGAGGCAATTCTCCTACATACTTAAGAGTTCTCCGCCAACCTCCTTTTCCTCGTCAGAACACAAACTAAGTCTATTTTTTAAATTTAATACGGTTCTGCACACTGTAATTGATGATGATTACTGAGTCCAAATCACCAAATCCACCTGACTTTTAACTGCCTAATTACGAATATACCTATTGCTCTTTTGTACATTAAATCGCCGTTTGAATGTTTAAAAAAATAAAGAAATAAAATCTTAAAGCTTAATCCGAAATTAATGATTAACTTGGGAATTTGAAAAAGAAATGAATGTAACCAGGTAACTGAATAACAAAACACTTGAATTTTTTACAGATAAACAAGCGCAACAATTTTTTTTCTCGTTATTTATTATTTACTTAAAAAAACAAAACATTTTGATAAAATATTCTCTAGACTAAAAATCTGAAAATTTTACACACATAATTCTAAAATCTCCCCCTCTGTGTTGGAAAAATAAAATAAAAAAGTTGATTCATAAACAAAAAATTCATAGAACGAGGTATTCAACCCTCAATCGCCATCAAACTTCATTCTCATCTCAAACTCGATTTTAATGGCGGCCTCAAAAAAGGGGGAGAGAAGGTATATAGCACAAGTAGAGGGGAATATTTTTATTCATACATTCCCATCCTTTCTCTTTCTCTCTTCCTCGTTTGAATATTAATAAGAATATAAAGCACTGCTCGGCACAATATCAGACCGGCCGCAACACCTAAAAGAGGGCGCTTCAAGCAAATTACACATTCCTACTCAGAACAACCCTTCCATTCGTAATAAAAAAGAGAAGAAAATTATATCATTATCCAGTCACTAGTGAAAATTAGGAAATAATTCGTCGGTTTGTGTCGCAATAAGTACCAGGTGCCATTTTGCTGTCACTGCGTTTAGTCACACGTTTCTCTTCCAGATTAATGGTTTTTCTTTCACGCTTCCAATAAATCAAATCTCTCCACGACACGTTTTTCGTCGCTCATCTACAGTTTGAGTGCAGTCGGGAATTGGGGGAGACTTCCAAATTACCACCACCTAGTTGGGCACCCAGACTGTGGCCGTACAAACTTCTCCCCAAAAGTGCACGGAGCCAAATTAAAAGAGGGGCCAGGTGTTGGGGATTGACAGCCACGGTGATTAGAAAAGGAACGTGAGCCAAGGGACACTCCAAATCCAATGATGATGATGATGATGATGATGATTTCCCCTCCCCCCTCTCATTCGCACAACACTCTCTGCAACGAATGTTACAAACCACGAGTCTTGCTTCTGGACACAAATTCAATCAATCCTTTTGTAGTGTGGTGTATTGAGTCACGGTGTCTGGTCAAACACTCGTGCAATCTGACCTTAATTTTGATGGACTCTCGTCCACACATAGCATCGAATCCACAAACCGTCGCTGAGCAGCCCAATCTAAATCTAAATAAATTGAAGCCCCCTTTCGATTGACAACGCCATCTTTAAACGATCAATTCACTTTAATTATATCGTGAAAATGTCACATAAATTGCATCTACTTGGATGGACGCAAAAAGATCCTATAGATCCTACGTGACAGTGTCCGATGCGACAAGGTAAGAGGATTTGTTCGCTACAAAGTCGTGGTCCTTCTCTAGAGAACGAATTAGAATCCATCCTCCCTCTAGCGAGGGGAGGGATAGAGAAGATGGTTCGATGGATGGATAGGACGCATGACAACTGATCAATAACAAGGGATGAGGAACTAGAAGTAGGTGGGGAGAATGGGCAACTGTGCATAGTGATAACGGTTTTGATTAACCACCTTATTTGCTTCTCTCGTGACTCACTTCAGGTAGACCGAGTGAAAATGACAATCCTCGACTTGCAAATATAAGAGAAACTAGGGTTTAAAGTTGGGGTTGGGCGCTAGTCAGAGCGAGGGGCCCCCAATCTGCTGGATGTGGATTTAGAGAAGTGAAGTGAGTATAAGAGTGAGGGGAAGAGAGAGAGTAGAAGCTTATCGACCACGCACAACCAAATGCAGAAATGCGCAGGCCACACTACCAAATTACTCAATTTTTATCGCAGATCGAACATGCCCCAGGCTTGAAAACCCAGCGCCTCCACCCATATTCCATCTACTTTGACCATAATCACAAACGGGTGTTTGGACTTGCTCTCTCAGGTGCATTAGTCCAGCCTACTTCAACTGCATGACCCATGTGCACGGAGAAGCCAATCTCCAGGGATGGGAAAAGAAATCGCCTCCAGCTTCTTTCCTATAGAGCCCGAGTCGAGCAGATAACAGGGGCCTCCAACATCGACACTGATAAAACTACCAAAGTATATCCCACCGCTGCAACTCCGTCCAAATACAAATTCCAAACAAAAAACAAGATCATCTAGAACAAATTTATAATAAATAAAATCTATAATTTTTATAAATTTTAATTTTCTTCTCATAAATCAAAAACAGATCTCAGGAATAAAGGAAGAAAGAGGAAAACTCATCATCATCGTTATCTGTCTGCTTTTCCCATCCCTTAGTCGAGTGTTTGCAGCATCCCTCAGGTCGTTTCTATGGTGACGCCACCATCTCAAGGTGATCACAATCAGAAATCGGTGCTATCAGGATCAATTGTCTGCTGGCCAGCTGGCCGCATTGAGGCAATCTCGGTGGGGAATGAGATGAGGGGGTTACCTCGAATCAATTCATTCCGAGTTGGCTACGAGGGGGCGTGGGCAAAGGATGGTGGGTGGAAAGTTACCTCCAGCTGAGTATGGCACTGAGTCCCTTCACAATGGTGCTCTCTCTCTCTCTTTCTCCCTTAAATGTCGCCACCAAATGGATTAATTACTCCCATCCAAACTCGATTCAATTTTCTTTGCCAAAGGATTTTACCCCTATTCCTTCCCACATACTCTCCAACCCAACGCCCTCAAGCCTCAACTCGTTTACTCAAACTTTCTCTCTTATAAAACTAGCACTATTATCCTAGTCCATTTTATTCGTCACGAACAATGATCGGTATAAAAACATCTCCGTGGTCGATGTTTAAATCCCTTCGACTACTTTGAAAAACTTTTACACCCTACGTTTTACAACCAAGAAGTGGGTGTCATCATCACATGCCCACTTCCGTCCAAATGTCGATTTAAGCTCAAACCTCACATAATAACACTCACTTTTATTTTTTTTTACTTTTCTTATTGCTCTTTCTCACCCCTTATTACATCCTCGTTGTTTCTCTCCTGCACAACCATCAACCTCTAGAGATTTACTTGGGTCCAGTGAGTAAAAAAAAATTCTAGGTAATGCCCTTTTCCGAGCTCGAACCGTGACATTTGTTAGGTGGGTAAAAAGAGAACGCTTTTTAAATTACCCTTGTGATGGTGATTACGTGGCTATATAGCAAAGGTTTGAGTTCGTCCCGGCGCCATATTCCTATCACAACTCGCCATATTTGTACACACTCACAAATTGGTGCGCTAGAGATAAAAACCTAAGCACAAAGGGACAATAAGGGACGAAATCCTCATTTCCCTCCCTCCATCTGACACTATTCACCAACCGGACATTCATTTGTTTTGGATATTTGGATGGCACTTTGATAGGCTTCTAGCAATAGCCACTGGCCACATGCGCCAGGGACTCGCTGTATAATTTGCTGATAGCACTAGAATACGGCTGCACACACTCAGTGCTAAGATAAGAAAAAGAAAAATATACCACGAAAGAGAGAAAATGAGAAACCACTATGCTAGTTGTATTAAAGGCCACTTTCTGTAACCCCCCCTTCTAAATAAACTGTTGTTTTTAGTTTTTAGTTTAAAGTTTGAGCCGAGACTATTCATAAAAAAGAAATTTGTTTATAAAAGTTGCACAAATGCTTCTAACAAAAAGGAAAAACAATCTGGATACACAAAGCAGATATGTGTGTAGTAATGGCGCATGCTCGCAATGACAACAAGTTTATCCAACCCATTCTCTTTTCTCTAGCTTGGCATCAACAGCAAAACAAAGTTCTTAGGGCGCTAATGACAACTAAAAAAAATATATAAAAGAAAAAAGTTGGTCTCAAACTCAACTCCCATTCAAAGCAGAAGTGTGCAACTTGAGAGTTTCAACAAGAAAAACTCCATAAAGAAAGATTTTACACGCAGCGCCATCTCGAGTAAAAACATGAATTAAAAAAACATGTGTGGGAAAAAAGAAAAAACGTACAAAAAGTACTTACATATGGGAGATTGACGACGTTAAAAACTTTCACACAATAAAAAGTATGGTTGAAACTTACCTGAAATAGAGAATAAAAACAAACAAAATTATTAGTCAATAAAACTCACGTGGGGTGATAGGAACGTTACAAAAACGACACTTTTATACATCAAACGAGGTGCAATGAAAAGGGATATTAAATCGCATGTCCACGAAGCACAGCATTATTTTCACCTTTTCTTTGGCCCGTTACTCACAGCTGGAGTTGAACGATAATTCAAAACGCAACCGACTCCACTGCAGTGTCAATGAGAGTCGTGACACATCGCCGACATAAATTCACTTTGCACCCATTATCATCATCACCTGCCATAATTTACTCCACCACGACAAAACAAAAAATGTCTTAGTCAGACATAAAAATAAAAAAAAACTTTTGCAATAACCGGCGACTTGACATTACTTTTTTTAAATATAAAAAATCCTCCCCCTCTCAAAATTTGTGATTCCTTATTCTTATCTTGAACGATTCACTTGACTTGATATAAGCTATAAAAGGATAAAATGGACGAGAGAACAAATCCAAACAGATAAAGTCAAACATCAAACCTTGTACTATTTGTTTCCAACACGTTCTTACCCAAACAAGAGTCCAAATCCCGGTAGACGGAATGAAGGAGAAATAGGTGGTGTGGGCTACAGAGTCAGCTTCTAAATGACACCCCCATCTCGATTTAGCAAAATGCTAATTTGCTCTACAACTTGAGATAAGCGAAGCGTCTTGCTTGCACCTGTGACGTCCCGCTCTTGCAACTGACGACAGGTAATTAGCAATCAAGAAGACACTGTCATCGATTTACCCCTTCAGAACTCTAGTTTTTACCCCTATTTTGTACAAGGCTCGAGTGTTAACTCTAGAATAAATTCACCCATCCGCCATTTATCTTGAGTGACACGATTTAATAAGGGCAAATATTTTATACAATTGCAGCAACATTTTTTTGCTTGTTCCCACATTTTTTCGGTTCCACTCATTACCCGTTGCAATTAGGTTGTCAACACAAACAAAAGTATTATTTAGAAGAAAAAAATGCAACTTATTATACAGCAAAACATTAGGATTAATTTATTATTTTCAGTCAAAATAAATGTTGATAATTGGTTTTGCAACTTTTTACTTCATTTTACTCATATTTTTTAAAAAACAAAAACAGCAATTAGTAAATGAAAAAAAGAAGGAAAAGGAAATCAAAATCCAATTTGTGCACATTTGGTTTGAGTTAAGAACAAAGTCTTTCCACTCCTACATCTTCGTTGGCAGTAATTAAGATGGAGTCGTTTTTATCACAAAACCCCACCTCAAAGACAGAACCCACCCCTCACCTGGGACGAAGATAAGAGGAACAGGGAAGAGAGAAGCAGAGAGGGAAAGAAGCGAGTGGAGAGACAGAGAAGGGTGAAGTCAGGAAATAGGTTATTGTGGTCAGATCACCTTTAGTGGCAACCGATTTAACCCTTTAGTGTCGCATACATCTGGTAAACACATGTTGCTTAACGTAGATGAAAGGAAAAAGAAAAGGTGCGCCATTTTCATCACCGCACCTCCTACACAGATACAAGGTGCCACCAAAGATGTAGGACATTTCAAACCCTAAGCTTTGTTGTAAACAAATGAGCAATTTTTAATGATTTTCAGACAAACAATTAGTTGAAAGTCTTTTAATTGCTATTAACAGATGTAAGCAATAGGTGAAACTGAGATAATTCAATTTTGAAAATAAAAATAGAAATTATTTCTTAATCACTCCAACAGATGACTCTTTCCCAGCTTGAATAACAAAGATGGATTCTTTTTATAATTGTTATGTAATTAAATATTTGCTTTAATTCATTAAAAATGCAATTGACTGATTAAAGTCTAGTTCACAGTTATTCAAAGAGTAAAACATAAATAAAATAATGTACTTCAAGAAAGGAGTGTGCATTAAAATCGTCTCAATCTTCTAAACTCAAAATAAATAAACACTTTATCCCCGCAGTTACTTTCACACGCTGCCAACCAACCTACACCTGGAGACAGATTGAGGAATGCAATGCAAAGGGCATTTGCAATTACTTTAACTCTTGGCTTTTCCTTTATGTACACAATCCCAGACTACTATCTTAAATGAAAAACCAACGTTTGTTTAGGTAATCAATTCAACTAGTGTAGAGAGGATTCTGGCACTAATTAGACCAATTGAACACATTCCTACAAACCATGTTAGCACCAAATTCCTTAAATTTCAAAATTACGGTAAAGAAAATTTACATAAACGAAGCAACTATTGTTCTAATGTCTTTTTTATTTTCTCGTAATTTTTGCAATTTGTAAAACCTAGCTCATTACAAATTAAAACTCACAATAAAACTAAATTCTTTTCAATTATTCAGTCGAACAAAATAATTAAATTTAATAATTTGGGTTTCTTTTATTCAGATTTCAAATGTATCTAATTTCTATATCTTGAAATAACAATGTCAAATGAAAAACAACACACAGTAAGTCCTTGAAATAAAACTGCGCTATCACAAGTTTGGCAACTGCTATCTTATTTGTGTCTTGCAAATACCATGTTCAAATATATTTAACCTGAACATTTCTAAGATAAAAAGAAAGAAAAAAAAAAGAGTTACAATAAATGGGCAATAGTTTAAAATTGCAACCCCATCAAATTTTCTTTATAACCATGTCATTGATTCTAAATTAATCTCCAGATTTGCTGCAAACAAGTGATCAATTTCTTAGATCATAAATCGCCTCTTGACTGGACAATTCCCACTAGGCCTCTAGCAATCTCCCCTTCTTCAACAACCCCCAAGTAGCAATGGCCAGCACACTTGACGTGTACTAAAAAGTAAAGAAAAAAAAAAATAGGAAAAAAAAAAACTCATAACATTTGTTTAAAATGAAGTACGTCTATAACAAAATCTGAATATAACAAGTCAACCGTAACGCCATTGGAGCAGGAAGAGAAATAACAGGATAGAAGACAACTCCCCTCACCCATTCTTTGCCTCAGACGCTAGCGCCACCGACCAGCGTCCGTGCAAAATGATGGGCTTTAAATGATGGCCCACAAATTCATGGTTGCTAAGCAACCCTCATTCCGCCTTCAAATAGTGGATACAGTTTTGTGAGCGAGGGATAAAATATACATATGTCGTTATTGGTGATACCTTTTATGCACCCCCACGAACATCCCTTTCCCCATCTAACCGTAACACCCTCCGTCTTTTTCCCTTTTCTAGAAGGATCGATTAACTCAACTCAAAGGATTTCTCAGATCACAATTTCACATCTACTCATTTCATTCAGAAAAAAATATGGTACAAGGTTCAACATTGAGAAGATAAGGAAATTTATTCAACCTTTCAATTATATTCACTAAGAAATTTAATTTTTTTTTAAAATATAATATGATAGCTTGAATACAAATAGGTTTAAAAATGTTCAATTTTATTGTGCTGTTTAATTTATTTTTTACTCTGGAATATAAAGATGTGATGGGAATCCCAAATTCATGTGAATTTAATCATATTTTTTTAGAAAAAGAGGAAAATGAGAAATGTTTTATTTAATAATATTAATATAATATTTTTTAAAAAAATATGAAAAAACATTTGAAAAAAAATGAAAAAAAATGGTTTGGGAAAGTTTGTAAAAAATGAGAGTAAATTAAGCAAATCAAATTTCACTTAATAAAAATTTACAAAAATAAAAAAAATAAAATGAAAAAAAAAGCGTCCATAAACTCCAATTTTGAAGAGCCTCGTAAAATGAAATAAAAAAGACAAATCTATGACAGATTGTCAATAGTCATATGTTAACTGAAGACATACACCTAAAAAAAATGATAGGAGAGTAAAAAATTGAAGGTGTAGTTGGGAGAAAGCCTCTAACAAAAATCAATAAATTCACCTTCTCAACTAAACTCAAGAGATTTAAACCATCTAACCTAAAAATAAAAACCCCAAAAATTCTCATCAGTGCACGGGTAGTTGCCACTCAAAACTTTGTGGCTCGTTTGATTTCTCAGGTGGTTTAAACCCACGGAATGCAATCCAAAACACACAAGAGTTCGATTTTCTCTATCCCGTGTCTAATGGAGCAAGGAGATGTATTTATTACAACTAAGCCTCATTTGCTTTCTTTTACTTTTTTGTTTTTCTCTCCTTCTTTTGTCCTTTTACTTTTTGCTCTTTGAAACTGGACACATGTGAACCTGAAGCTGATTGGTCACGGTCCATTGAGCAAGACGCACATTTACTGGCATGATGGTGCTTTAACAGGCAACTGCCAAGCAGACCTTCTAGTGAAGTGCAATTGGCAAATACACCACAAGCAAAAGGTGTGAAAACACCTGGCTGCGAGCCAAATAGGCCAGGAAAAAGGTTTGATGGTGAAAAATAAATACGTCCACTCAGCAAATGCGCGCCTTCATTTCACCATGTTGGTCACATTTTTCAAATCTTTTTCCTACCACGTAACTTACACTAAAGCAACAACTTTTCAATTTTGTCACAACAAACCATCCCCCTCTCAAAAAAAGAAAAAGTGAAATGAATGGCAAATTCTGAAACCATGTCACGTTTTTTATTTTTTATTTTTTATTTTTTTTTTAAATAAAAAATAAAAATAAAATTAAAGCCGAAAGTGAGAAAGACGTAGTATCTGTCATCTTTATTTTGAAGAAACGAAACAGGGCAAAACGCTTGGTGCAACACCGTGCACAGGTGCTAGAGTCGTAAGACACAAAAGCGAGGGCGTTTGCATCACGAGGATGCAAAAGATGTCTTATCTCAACTTGTGCATTCAGAACGAGGCTATGCATTTCCCTTTTCGCTCTCCATATCTTATTCCATTTAAAACACGCGCCTTGTAAAGGGCTAAAATAAGTTTGAGAAACACCACTCAAGACACTTGAAAAAAACAGGTGCATCCAACACTCCATCTCAAAACCCCAAACGACTTCAAAACCTCAATTCTACATCAACGTTTTTTTTCCCTTCCTAAACTTGATCAAAGCCCATCTTTGTCTATCTTTCTTTTAATTTATGTCATAACTTTTTCCCCCTTCACGGCGCAGTGTCAAACGATCAACTATTTGACCTCAATAATGAAATCCACCTTTTCAAAATAAACATTTAAAATGTAAACAAAAAAGAAATTGCTAAAAATTAAAATGAAAATAAACAAAGTTAAATAAACTGACCTGCATTAATCTGGCAACGCAAACACAAAACAAACGCTGGTCACTGCGGCTTTGTGCGATCAGACAGTGGCCAGTGCTCCTGCCTAACTACAAACTGACCACAGGTCACTCGGAGCAGTTCACTTACTCTTTTGTCCACCACCAGACAATTCTTATCTACCTTTTCACCCAATCAGGCCGAACCGACTAGTTTCTATCTTTCTGAAAATTTTTACAGTTTCCAATTGAAGATCCCACACATAATATAAAGACAAATTCGGAGTGCTGAAATTTTTTTTTTACCGCATTTTATTCTTTTATGGCGTGAAGTACATGTTTTTATGCTGTAAAACGATTCCCTGTCGGCGTATGACTCAAACGAAAATAGGCTAACACAGAGGAGTCTCCATTGTCTCTTTAACTACAAACAGGTGCCCTCAAGAAGCGATGGACTCTTCAGATTTCCACGTGTACGCATGCGCCTTCAATAAAGCATCCGCTTTATAAAAGTCACTTCATACGAATCGTTTTGTTTCACACATGAAGGAAAGAAATTTTTTTAAAGCTTATTTTGTACCCGAGATTAAATTCTCTTTACGCTACAAAACAAAAATGCATGTGTGGTCCACAATTTTTACGACTCATAAAAAGTTAAAGCAAATCCCAAAGTGTCAACCACAATCCACCGTAACCGAGTCTCGACTGTTTCAAATTATCATGGCCAATATTAGGCAGTAAAATGCGCCAAATGTACATTTAAATTGCTTCTCTTAAACCGGAATAATAGGAAAGTTTCAAATCTTAATTCGTACTAACTCGCCACTTTTATAACATTAAAAATTTAAACATCGAAAATAAAAATTCTTAAATTTTCATTTTTCTTTTTTAATAAGAGAAATATAAAAATGGAAGAAGATAAATTTTCATCCGTGACTTATTTTGACATTGGCTACTCTAAACGAGTTAATTGGCACCAGATCAAAAACACAACTGAGACGAAAAGTTCAAAAGGGTTAAACTGGCAAAAATCCAGTTTTATGTCGCATTCATTTTTTTTTTTCATTCAACATAAATATTTATATTAATAATGTGTAAAAACACAGAAAAGAAGTAGAACTTTACAAAAAATTAAATTTCAATAATTTGTACTTTTTCCCCTAACAAAATTCCACCTGTCAAATTTACTCATTCGCCACATTGAAAATGCCAATTTTCTCATCCATATTTCTCGTGCGAATTATTTGCAACCATCAGAATGGAAATGAAGAGTCCCAAAGGGAATCCCGTGTTGAAACCAACTCCACCGCTGAACATCAACCTCCGTGGAACCTTCGCCAATCTCTTACCATTCTCCCACCCATCCACCCACAAGCCATTAATCAGAACCGAATCTTAATACCGGCGACATTGTGACGCCAAAACCGACGGAATTCCCGTTCTCTTTCCCTCAATTTCCATGCTAATGGAAAAATTGCACAAGGAAAGAAGTTGGGCTTTTTTCTTTCTCAATATGGAAAACAAATGCACTGAAACCAGTTAGAGAGAATTTTCTCCCCTCTACGAATATGGATCGAGCAAAGACGAGAAGAGACGTTTTTCTCTCATTTTCCCCGGCTCTGATTTTATCACTTAACGGCTTGTTATAAAATTACACGCTCCCTCAGAGTTTACTAACATGAGCAAAAGCGCGTCAGTGAAGGCACTCAACTCCAGATGACAGGCACACACAAGAAACAGAAAAAAAAATCACTTCTCACCCACTCCAGAATTGTTTTCATAAAAAGAGGGGGAAAATTGGAAATAACTATGCTGCAACGGTTTTGAATGCGTTAATAAATCTCACTGTCAGATTCAGCTTTTGCAAATCTCACTAAAATCTTGTTGATGCAAACTAATTTACCCATTCATTAAATTCTGTAATCAAGTACATTTAAATATTCTTTTATACAAATTGTTATCTTCAAACTTAGGAGAAATATCCAGAACAATAAATCCAGTGACCACAAGTCCAACACAAAAACTTACAAATAGAAAAACAAAGAACTCAAAGCCAAGAGAGTGAACAACTCAACTCCATTACACCTGAATTTGTCCTGCAAGCCCTGCGCAAAACTCCTTTATTACTTCCGGTGGGTAGGAGGTTCTCGGATTCTAACAAGAACAAGGTTTCAAGCGGTGAAAGAAGAAGGTATGGGGAGAAAAAAATCAATAGACATAAGAGACCATGCAATAAAGTCCACTACATTTTTTATATAAATATATTTTTTTTAATCAGTCAATGTATATTAAAATTGTAAGGGAAAACACGACGCTGTGCGCAATTTTGTATTACATAGTATTCGCTCTTATGTCTAAATCCTCTTTAATTGGTGGTGCCGATGGCCCAGATTATACCAACTTGCACCCATATCCTCTCCCCATTTTCTCCATCTCTTTCCTTTTAACGGAACAGCGCCGACCAAATTAATATCAAAACCGGAGAGAATTGTAATTTGGGATTACAACTTGTTCTGCGTACATTAATCTGCCAACAGATTCAATTAGAAGACACGGCGGCAAACTCACACCCCCGTGGATTTTTACTCACTTCATTTTACTTCATCAAAGCTTTGAAATTAAAGTTTAAAAAAAATTAAATTAAAAAAAAAATGTAATAAATAAATAAAAAAAAATGAAAAGAAAAGAAGGTGAAAACACGAAACGCTATTTCGTCATTTAAACAGCCTGTGCACAGGTGTGCAGCAAGCTTCTGACTTTTATGGAAATCCACTACTTTGTGCCGCTCCGAATAGTTGGCATGCCACCAACCATCAATATGAGGGTCCAGCAAACTCCAACTTGGAGCGTGTTATGTGCCACCAAATTCCTCGTTGCACACCGGCATTGCGTACATAGCAACCAGGTAGTTTGAGCTCGACTTGAAGATGGCCCATTCCCCTTACTTCCATTCCAAAAAGAAGGTATATCACCATCATATTTTCACTTGAATCGTCTCTGGCCATCTTGTGACAAGTTTTAAAATTAATGACACTGCATTCCACAACATAACTCCCCTTTTCCTTATTCGTAAACGAATTTATTTTAACAATATCATTTACCATTTAATTTTTTTGATAGATCATCGTAAAATAAGAAGAAAAAAAATTCTCTTTTATTATTCTCATGCTCCATGATGCAAGGAATTCGTTCTAACGAGTTAATTGGCTGTCACGCGGTCTTCAATAAATAAAGACTCGATTAACGAGGGACGCTTCCATCTTTGCAGAAGAGAGAGCGAGAGAGAAAAAGGAAAAGGAAGATGAAACCCAATCAAGAAATGAAAAGATACGACGGAGCATCAAACAACCTCTTAACACTTTGGCACAAACGACTGATGGAGCGATACGCAACGCGTTCTATTGCATCCACTATTGCCTCGTACTGGCTCGCAGTGAAGAAGTGAAGAGGTCGCTCACTCCCTTCAGTGGCAAAGGCCAAGCGTAGGAGGTCGCCCCTTCGCCTCCGATGCCAGGCCTGAGATTTTATGTGGGCCATAACCTGGGATGCAATTAAACGAGGTCTCGTCATGAATCAAGGAGTCTGAAGCACAACACGCGCACATGGGCCAGCTCTAATTTGACATAAATCCGTCGCGGTGATTGGATGACAGCGTTAAGGTGGCTGGAAGGGCAGTCATGGAGAGGTGGCGGGGATGAAAATGGAGGTAGGGGATGGGTAGCCGACGTGTACACATCGAAACGCGTCTTCTCATTGGTCCCTGAAGACCTATTGAGGTTTGACCTCGGACTTTCTATACCCAGCATCCACCGGTCACAAGTGTTGGTCTCTTGTCGCGTGCTAAGCGAATTAATCAACAGGCCAAAGTTATTTATCGCTCATACTGCACTCGGTGATAAACGGTATAAATAATAAAAGGGTTTATCTCAGATAGAACATCATCTCCAAACTTTTCCCAACTAAAAACTTTGCTATTAAATGATTTTTTTTTCTGTTATCATTTTTTTTAGACAATATAACAGTGCATTACACTTATAGAAATTGAAGAAAGAGGTCGCCAAGTGAATTGGATTCCATCCTGAGCTGTCTTTTTGGCTGCACGCCGCTTTCAGACCGAAAAGGCTGCGCTCAAAAACACCAATGAGAAGAGATCAGTTGAAAGAGAAATAAAGAGGAAGGAGGGGGTTTTTGAGAAAATGCTGACGCGTCCGATGAGACCATCGCGCATAAAAGACAGGATCTGGCTCCACACTGGCGAGAGACGAAAAAGAGAGAGGGGGTGGAGTATAAGTTGTGAGCGACTCCTTGATGTGAGCTCGGAAAAAGGGCACCGTAAAATTTTTCTGCGTTCTCTGTCTGCGTGCGCGTCCATCATTCGGTCTGCGGTGCAGGTTAGCCATTTTTCCCTGCTTTAGTTCATCTTACATTGTGATATCTAGAAAAAAATCTCGACAGACAAACTAACTTTCAGACAAAATCTTTCTTTATCCCAACATTGAGATGAAGAATTGCGCACACAACTCTCAGGTGACGGGTGAAAAATGAAATTAAACTCCTTCTTTATGTGTCACCTTGCTCCTATTAATAGTTTAAGTAATGTTAGAACCACTTAAATAAAATGTAATAAAAATAAAAATAAAAAACCCACGTGTTTATAATTCATGATGTAAGAAAATGTTTCCTTATTTTCACATCCTTTTTATTAGACTTTTCATCGCGTTCATTTCTCACGTTTTATATACTTGGACTGGATTTTTAAAAAAAGAAAACGGAGTTTTATTTTTATTTTTATTTTACTTTTATGTTGTAAATTGGTAAAGAAATGCATCTTATCTCTTGCAACAATTTAAATGGCAGAACATGGGCATATTTCAATTAACCCTTTGTGGGCCAAGTTGAAAATAACAAAGTAATTGAATGGTTTATGCGAAGCACGAGGCAAATGGACGACCTCTGCGCCAATCTAAAGCCTCCTCTCACTTTTGCTATGTACACTTATGATAAATCAGCCAATTAAAGACACATACTTCACCTTTGACCACATTTCTTTGAAATCATACAGGATAAAAAATGATAATAATAAAATTAACAACCTTATCCTGCAGAAATAATAAATTTATTTTACATAAAATCTTCTCAATTTATTTTATATAAATTTTAAAAGTAGAAAAAAATTATTTGTGTGCATTTTCAGCTACAGAATAAAATTACTAAAGCTACAAAAAGTCCAACTTCAAGTGCATCAACACATGACTGTGTCAATAAATAGACGACCCTGAGGATAGAATTTCAGGTAAAGCGCATTAAATACAACAACAAACAGAAACAGAAAATTAGAAAAAAAAATTAAAGAAAAATAAAAAGAAAATAAGAAAAAAAATTGGTAGTTTCAACATGAAATTGAAAGCAACTTCAATAATTTCAAATGCGCTAAAAGCTAAATCAAAATGGTGCACAAAATGAAATTAAATTGAAAAACGAAGCTATGACACAGTTGGTATGTTTCAGCTTTTACTCTACTAAATGACTCCCTACACGTCGCTTTCTAATGCAAACACAGTTTGTTGCCAGCAATTCATATAAAAGCAAGCTCAGGTCTCTCCAAACCTAATTTATGGAAATGTAATGTTTTTTCCCCTCTCTTTACTACAGAAACATTTGCCTCTACCTTTTTAATATTTTCTCTTCACATTAATTTCAAATCAAAAACAAAACCACTTCAATTTTAAAACGCTCCTATTAAAATAAAAGAAAAAAATTATTTAATTAATTACATCTTCAAAACAAATTTATCAGTATCCCTGCTTTTAATCCCTTAAATTGTATTCCGGATTCGATCCAATCATGATTTATTGCATGATTAATGACATTATACACCACTACAAAATTACCCCCTTAACGACTCTACCACCTACGCTCAATCAGCACCAGGTGACGCTCTGAGATCATCAACGCCCTCCCATGCTCCATTGCAAAATAAAAAAAATTGGTTCGGTTCAGGTATTTTATTAAAATAAAAAAATAAAAAAAAACTGTCAAAAACATGGTAGGAAACGCAGCGTTGATGGCTTTTGGGTGATTATGAGTCTCTAAATCGATCCGTGCGCTACTTCCACTTCCACCTGCGTGTAATCGATGGAATGAAGAGGCAGGTGAGGCGTTAATTATACGCTTCCCTCTCTGTCTCTTTGTGCTCTGGCCACAATCATTATCTCGAGAACGATCGCACCTGAGCCCGAACATTCAACGCTACTGTCACGCTGCATTTGACTCGCTTACTTTGATCCTTAACCGAGTCGGGTTTCTATTTCATGTCCTGCCACATGCAGCAAACTGCAACTGAGCTACTAACTTAACTTACACCCATGGTAAACACCACTTAACCACAACTATAAACTTGCACACCTTTGCCCTCTAAATTAAACTGACCACAGGTCCGTTGCCAACTTTATAAATTAAAACTCGATTCCTATCGAGCAAGACTCCATAAACTTCATATTTTTCAAAACCGCCACGCCTAAAACACCGACTCAACATCTTCCCCCATTTTTTTCTAGTAGGAGTGGCCACCAGACACAACTAGGACGCTGCCTTTCTTCTCTTGCCAGATGTGCTACCTATCAAATTTCCTTCCAGTGATGAGACTGCACCACTCGCAATCACGTGACTCCCTTTACCCAACCCCTCTTTGCACCTGACATTTATTTTCTTTCCTTTTTCAAGTAGAATAAAAATAAAATAAATAAATAATTAATTAAGTGACTTTAAATACCTCGTTGAACCCCGATAAACAACTTAGTCCATTCAACGATTCTCTTTGTCCTAAATATAAAAGTTGGCTACAGTTTGTCAATTAAGGTATAACAACACTTTGCACTAAATAAAAATACAATTTCACCAATTCTAGGGCCAAGAGAACAAAGCATTCAGTGTTTTATCAGTGTTGCTTATCCAGCTTACTGCCTCCCTCACGAGATGTCACTTTTAATGGTTGACATCATAAATAAAGCCAGGTATAGAGGGAACTGGAGCCCAACCTCAACAGATGAGGGTGATTCATGGCCCTGGAGGAAAAAGAAAGAGAGAGAGAGAGACGGGACACGGGACGTCAGTTCAGGGGTAAAGGAGGGATGGGGCTGTGATCGGGGTGGATGAGTGCGTGGGAGGTGAGAGAGGGCGCTCAATGTAGGCAAGGGAAATTTCTAAACCTGGGGCCTCGTCTTACAACTGGAGTGACTAATCCCCCTTCTCCCACCCTCCCTCGGTGAAGGTGCAGTAGGGTTTTACCTCCCACACGTGCACATCTGGGTTTCATGTGTGTTTTTAAGAGGGAAAAGGAAGGGGAGATTGGCGTAGCATAGTGCGCCCTCATCTGTCCTCAGGTGAACTAAAAATGACTCATGACATGAATGTGCGTGCAAAACCCTCATTATATTTTATTGCTTAAATACCAACGATAGACAAATGATATTAGATGCTGATATTCAATCATATCTACATTTTTATACATGCCATCTGACGAGATAATTTGGCAAGAAAATCACCTTACATTTAACCTAATCACATATCGACCTTCAATAAAATTTTCAATTCAAGATTGTATCTTATTTCAGTTTGATTAAAAACGTTATGTAGATATTACCAATACTGGTGAATTTAAATTAAAATAATTTAAAGTGAAAAAGAAAAAATAATGATAAAAGTTTGTTTTAAGCTTACTGTTGAATATGTTGATCCGCACCTTGTCGAATTCGGTCCGCAAATGACAGTTTGTGTCGGTTTAAGAGTAAAGTTCATGGGTTAAGTAGAACGGGGATAAGGAAATGAGTGTTTCCAGGTGACCAATCCCAACTCTTTCTAGAGCCAAATGATAAGTAAATGAAGGGCACAGTCATCTTCAACCTGCCCTCCTTCAAGATAACACTAAAACCCTCTAGCTATCGATCAATCAGTCAAAAATAACTGACATTAAACATGAAAACTTTATATAAACCAAACGATGAGATGAAGAAAAAAAAATCCTAAGACTATTTTGTCTTTTTGAAGGTATATGATTTATTTTTCATCCCTAACGTGAAAGATAACAGATCTTGGTGTCCCCAGGATAGCCATCAGCAAACAACACTTCCATTACCCAACCATTTTTATTGATCTACCATATAAGGGCAAAATGATGTTCCTCGTCTAAAAAAGGTGTCGTCGAGGTGTCTGATTGGCACCTACAAAAAGATATTTTTTCTCCATTTCCCTCGAGCTATTGAAGGTGAGATCATCATTTTTTATATTTCACACTTTTATAAACTTCTTACTCTTTTTTTCTTATTCTTATATTAAACAAAAAATTATTTTCCAAAAGATTAAAAGTCAAAAGGACGTGCGTCATTTCGTAATTGTATTTATCAAATTGTCATAAGTGCGGAATTTGATACATAGATGGCTCTCTAACTCATTAATGATTAGCATTTCTTAGAAACTTTTAGGATTAAACGATTTTAAACCCTTTTTCTACTTCAATCCTTATCACTTCCTTCAAATCTCAATCTGCAATTCATTCCATACCACATCAAAGTCCGCAATCAGTTGATTAGATAAAAATAAACACAGATTCTTCTTTTCTTAGTTGTACCAGAGTAAAAAAATTTTAAATTAAAAAAACTAAATCTCAAACACATTTCCATTAAAAATAAATTTAAAAAAGAAAAAAATGCAAAAATATCACAATAAATAACAGTTAAAATAAAAACTTATAATTCAATAAACATAAATTTAAAAAGTATAAAGTATAACTTTTTAAAAATACAATCCCTTCTTATTAAGCCAATTAAATTACACAATTCCCTTTGGAAATATCTAATTTCAATTTTGATAAGGCGCACACGACCTTATGGTCCTGATCAAATCAAAGAGATAAAAAAAAAAAACTTCTTGTGCCCACGTTCATCCGTGCAATTTGCAAAATTAAAATACCGAGTTCCGTGTTTCTTTATGGGGAAAGGGTTGGTCGTAGCCATCGTACAAGATAAAGAACCGAATCTCTATTCATCGTGCAGAAACAGACAGAGAAAGCTTATCCTACGGCTTGGTTCGGCCCAAATTACTCCTCTTTTGTGATGATAATCATTTTCACACAGCGACCCCTAATGGCGCCTAATCATCTTCATCTCGTTGCTCATTACTACGTCCCACTCAGTCCCAATCATTATACATAGAGCAGTAACGTATATATAAAGAACCTGTGCACCATTTGCATACACACACACTTTTGGTTTGCAAATTATGCATATTCAAAACTCCCTTCTGACACACCTTTATGCGGGAAATAAAAAAAAAATAAAATGGATTTCATTTATTGTTGTATAGAAAAAGTGATCGATGCGGATTTGTTGATTTCAAAGTGCACGGACCAATGCTTTTTCCAGCCAACAAACCCCGCAGAATGCATAAGGGAGAGGGAAAGGGCCATCAAGTGAATCTTCTCCTTCTTGCCGGCTTCTAGTCACCTTAGTCCATCTGTGTGATTAATCTAGATTGCCAAAGTGTTCGTCTATGGACCCCGTTTCAGTTGCTGACTCATGAGTTTCTTTTCACCGCCCACGTACACCCTCTCCTCCTTTTCTCTCTGCCATTGGCCATCCCAAGGCTATTACATGCATTCTTGGCAGAGGCTCTACCTGCATCATTCATCTAGATCAGAGGACAGAACAAAGACCACATCCACCCCCGCAAGACTTAAGCCCCTTCTCCACCTTCCCCCTCCACTGGACAGACCCAGCACTCGACCTCTAAGCCGGCCACTGTTTGCTACTTCATTCGCCAACCACCACCTAAGGCAAGCATCACACTTGCTTTTCAAAGCACCACGTGCAAGTCAAAAACACAGAAAAGACTCTTAACCCATGTGACAAAAGAAGAGGAAAGAAAAAAGATGGAGGAGGAACGTGTCACTCAATTCGGCCGCACGCTGCATGCACTGTCAAACAACTGCATCTATCAAAGTCGTCGAGTGCTTTTCTCTCATTATAAAAGACAACAGGAATTTCTCCCTAATCTTTAATTAACATTTAACCCCTTCATCTAACAATTATCGCTTCAATTGTATTAATCATACAGAAAAAAACAATGTCCGAGCCAATTCATTTTACATGTTATTCAGATCTGAGTAGGAGGTTGGGCTCCCTTTTCCCTTATTTCATCACCTTTTTTATATATATTCTCCCTCCCTCTCTTCCACTCCACTGAAAAGCAACCCTTTTAGACGAAATAGGGGAAGGTCCACCCCCTTATTATATTGAAGGTGAGTTCGATGGAACGAGTCCATTACTTTCTTTGTGTCTACAGCCCGGATGCGGGTATCTATTGTCACTTCGTCTAACGGGAGTTGACAGCCCCTTTCCCCCTTTTCCGACGTGTAAAAAGCCCATACACCACTTTTCCCTAAACTAGTCACTGCATATAAACAAAACGTGATTTCCCTTTTTGCATTTTTTTTATTTTTTAGTTCTTTTCTCCTATTGACAGCACTGTGTCCAATAAACGATAAATAAGGCAAAAAAGTGTCACTTCTGACACGTATATTGTCTTAATTCATAAGTGAAAAGATCAGCACCAGGTGAGCAGCTTTCACTTAATGAGTGCAGTTCATTCCATGACGTCATTGGCACCAGATGTCAGTGCCGTTGACTCGATAAAGGAGGGCAGAGAGGCTTAAAAATCACCTCCCTTCATTTCCCAAACTCTCAATAGGCCATCAGCATGACAAAAGGTAGCCCCAGGTGTAGTGAGTTCCCTTTACTCTCCACCTACCCCCACGAGCCAAACCGGTCTGATGGAAGCACGTGCAACACACGCGACTCAGATTTGGGTTTTCCCGCGCCTAATCCTCCCTCCACTCTCTTACAACAAAAAAGAACACAAGATTAAATCTGTTCTTTTTATTTTTATAATGGGAGTTTTCAGCAACCAAATGTTTTAAAAATAATGAATTTTTTTTATTAAACCTGAAATGAATGAATATTTTGTCTTATGAAACGAAAAAAATTGTAAGTCTGATCACAATTCTGAGGAGGATGAACAGCACCCGATCCATTAACCTGCAATCATGGTGTGCACTTCACAGAAAACAGGCCGGTGCCCTCTCCACGCACACTTGGGTGTCAGTGGCACGTGTTGTGCATGCGCCTCGACATCTTTAAGCAAATCACGTTCTCGGCAACTCGCGTATTGTGCAACGTTGCTACGTTTCCCCTGCTTGGATGCCCTGCAAACGCGTACAAGAGGGACTGCGGCTAAAGGAAAGATGCCACAAATGACATATACACAACCAAGAGGGGGAGCGCAAAAAGGGAAACCGTAAGTCAACTAAGAATAAACTAAAGTAAGCCAATGTGAATTTTTAACTTGGGAAAAAAAGTACAACTTCCGGTTCTTAGAATGAACGTATATGCATCTTTTAATTATGTCAGCAGGGAATGAGACTGCGGATGAAATGTGTGGAATTTGAATTACGTCAGAGAGAAATGTGAGTATTGTATGTAGCAATGTCGTGCAATGGAAAAAAATCAATTGTGGGGAAATAAAAAAAAAATAAAGAAAATTAAAAAAAAAATAAATGGCACAATTCCATTTTGATTTCTTTCAGTCAAAGAAAAACAGATATTGACATTTGTAAAAAATCAACAAATAAAAATGTTCCAATTTTTATTCACAATTTCCAAATCGAGATCCAAGTCACGTTCACAAATAAAAGTAGAATTGTCGAAAATAAATGTTTTTTTACTGATAAACCAACTCATTGTATAACATTTAAAAAGTTTTAAAAAAATTGCAGCAGAAATTTTTCTAAATAAAAAAATCTCTCAAATTCATACATGTTTTAAAATTTAATGCGATTTCCCTTGACTGCTTTTTCCTTTAAAAAAATAAAGCTCGGTGTTCAAAGTGGAGCTCAAATTGAGGTAAGGTGAAGAAAATCCCATACATTGAAAAACGAACGAGTCTCTCTCTCCCTCTCTCACCCAACCTTCTCCTCTCATTCTGCCCTCCACTTTACCCTCTTCCTCCTCCGCAAAATTTGCCCCCTTGAGTTGCTTAAAACAATTTTCACCTCGGCACCAGCGTCGTCGCTCGTCAGCCCAACGGCGGCTGATGGGATCGTAAAGTTCGGCAGGCGCCTCGTAAAACGCACCGACGGCGCACCTGCTGCCAACGAAATTTGCCTCCCAACGACCTCACCATCAGAACAATCCACCTTCACTCGAGAAACCCTCACCACCATTTCATCAGCACCCAACACACTACTCACCTTAACCAGATCCCCAACCACCATCTCGTTCTCCACTAAATAAATTTACTACCAACTCTTCTATTTTTAATATTCGAAAAAAAAAAAAACAATCTCAACTTTTCAATTTTTCTCCTTTCTTAACTCTCACACCTCCGTCTCGGTGTCAATGATGTCACAGACCATTGAGAATGTTCCACAGCAACTCTTATTGACATGACAGGCCGTGTAAGTTGTCGTGACAGGGAGAAGCCAAAGCGCCTCCATTCATAGCCCGATGGGACTCCTATTGACTGCATCGTCAAAGGGGTGAAACGAAATGTCCCGTGACTAAACGTTTAGCGTCAAAATCGTTGCTGTATATTTCATATGTACAAAACATACGTATCATTTTTCTCTTTCTATGTCCAGTAATACTTTCATCTTCTATTCATATTTGAATATTAGTAAAGGTAGCAAAAAGAACTCCCCCCTTGAGTTCCGCAACGGGAATCCAATCGACGATGAATGCATTCTCTTCTTACGATCCCATCTGTCGACGAGGTGCTCCATCCCCTCTTAAATTGTGATTGGGTACTCGCATTTTATACCTGCATCTCACACCGGGCTAAGTCCTTTTGTCCCTAACCAACCTTGAACGGGAGTACGCCATCTGTCGAAGGGGACGTTAAACAACAAATGCATTTTTAAAAATGTCCAGTAACCATTTTGTTTCTCTTCTGCTAATACAATTCGCTGAAAGCGTTTTCAATAACTTTTTCTTTTAATAAAATGAAGCAATCCAGCAGAAATTCAATTGAGTAGAGGAATCTGCGAATCCCCTTCAACACCTGACCATTTACATGGCTTGGAATGGGTATTACGGGAATTGAACCCACTTGAATGCAAGAAGTGCAGCATCTTTAACTCTCACACATCGTCTTGGAAGAGAAAAAAAAGATCTTAGAAGAGTCGGTTAATGGCACTTTGGTTTCCTCTCACAAGGACAATCACCTACAGCTTGATGAACATCAAATTGAAGAGAAAACAGTTCAAACTAAATGCCCATTTATAGATCAATTTCCACTCCAATCTTACACTCGCCGAATTTTCTTTGCTGACATCACATAAAAAAGAAATTATATTTGCGTGCTGAAATTTTCTCAGCTAAGACAAAATCAAATAAAATGGAAGACTTTTAAAATTCAAGTGGACGAGCCATTTTGTAGAATCGAGGAGCTCGCACACCTTATTAGTAGTCAAGAAAGCAAAGTACGTTGATTGACGTGCTTTTCTTCTATTGTGAAGTACAGTAATCACCTTAAATCGGCCTCCATTTCCTCAAGAAAGGGTTGAACAGTCACCACTATGAAAGAGGAGGGGGGCTTTTTACGGCTGCAATTTGCCATTCTGCTCCTGTCTTTCCGCCCAGAGTGGCGCCTGTTGGCAGTGTAATGACAGCCATTTGTATTTATCCCAGTCGTTCGCATATATCACATTAGTAAACAATTTAATTTGCACACGGCGTCAAACAGAAGAGAGAGAGAGACAAGGAGGGTAGAGGTGGAGAAGGAAAGAGGGGGTGGTAGTAGGGGTAGGGGGACGGTCTGATTGTGAACCTGTGATTTAATGACACTAGCATCCTGGCCACTAATTAAAACTCCGAACGAGAGAGAGAAAGGAAAGAGAAATAGAGCGAGGGAATTCAATTAAAAGAGAAGCCGTATAGTCGCACACACCGAGACCAAATCCCACTCGCCAACCCCGCCACCACCCATCTGCATTCATTTCTGCTGTCTGTCTGCAAAACAAGTGAAATAATCACCGCATTTGCACACCATGCAAATAACTCCAACTCACTGCATCATAATTGCAACACTGTCAATTTAATAAAATTAAAAAAAATTGATTTTTAAAATGTAATAAAAAAATAATAAATTGATCTTTTATTGTTATTATTATTACTATTTTTCTCTTTTCCTTCGTAATTCTCAAAAGAAAACAAACGCAAGTAAGTAATCAATCATTTTAAAGATGGGAATTAAAGATAAGAATGAAGTATCTGTGTAAATAAGAGACTCATATTTCAGCACTGACCCAAATATAATGTTCACTAGAAAATTGGCCCAATTCCTTTCATCTTTTACTTTTTTTCAACTGAAATATAAACAAAACAAACAAGAATGTCCCTTGCTTTCCCCTAACAAAATCAACACAAGTAAGTTTATGTGGCAAAAAAAAAGTTAAAAATATCAGCGAAATGTGTGCCCTCGCATATATTTCATCAAGAGGGTCTGCAAGGCGTTACCTGGCCTGTTGTCTCTTGCTCCGGATGCCAAGGCCAATTTGGCAATGTGTGCCCACCAGGCTATTCATTGTTTCATCAGTGCAAGAGAATTTATATATAGAATTAACAGCCCCCTTTTCCTAAAAAAAGAAGAAAAAAAATGAAAAAGAGAGATGAAGACAGCACAACTCGGTCTACATTAGAGGTGTCGTTTTTCAGGTGCAGAAAGAATGCAAAGAAAAGTTTATTTTTGTTCTTTCTTATCTATGACTCACCTTGGCAATACCTTTGAGATTGCGTTCCAAACTTAACTTAACCGACGTACAAAGGAAACTATTTTTTTTTCGCTCCTATCTCAACTCGAAATAATTTTTTATAGCTTCATTGCAACATCCTTTTCACGTGTCTTATGTATGGTTGATTTTTATTCAGCTCGTTTCCCAACATCCTTTACTTTCATCTCATATAAGAAAATTCTTTACATTTACATGGAGTCACACAGGGGACTTCTCAGCCACTTATCAACAGATGTTGACAACACCGACTCGTGGAGATGTCCACCCAAAAGGTCGATGCAGAGGAGGTGTTGGTGGTGAAAGTGGGAAAGGGAGGGTTGGCGTCGCTTATCTGGCGCCAGAGCAGGGCATCGACATTGGCGCAGGTTTCCTGTACTACCTTCTGCTTGGCCTGTGGCAAAGCGGAAACCCCTGACAAGCCGAGACTTCCCTTAGTTTGGGAATGTGAACCCTCCCTCACCATACCACCCCTTTTCTCTCTCTCTCTTTCTCTCTCTTCTTTGCGCACCACATGCCAACGCTCCTCGCCATGATAAGAGAGGGCGTCGGATCCATCACAAGGAAACCTCTCCCACAATTAAGAGCAACAAGGATCACTGAGATTCTGCACGTGCCACCATCCCACTACATTCTTTACCTCAAAGGCACCAACTCTTTACACACCACGGCGCTTCAACCTGATTATATTTTAAGTGGGCTCATTAAACATAACCGTGCTATAGACTATACATAAATTATGTTTCAGAAACCTTATTATAATGTAATAATAACGATGTTGTCCGAGAATTGTTTTAATTTGCTTTATAAAATTATATTTTCTAAAAAATTTATTTATTTTGAATTGAATTTTTTTCTTAAAATCGTTAAATTCTCCTTTAAAAGCAATTAATGTAAATTCGTTAAATGAAACTATTATTTAAATTGTGAAAAATTAACGCGTTTCACATGTGTCTTGGGACCATGTTTAATGAAGTATAAATCTCGATGGTGGAAAACGCAGACTGAAGTTTTGGCTAACCAGTCGTCAAACATGTTGTTGGCATGCGCTTTAACATCCCTTTTAATGTACAAACGAGAGATGAATGAAAAGTGTCAGCAACAGCTCTCAGACAACCCATTAAAACAATCATCGCCAACAAGTACTCGAAGCTAAACCACTGATCAGTCGGCTCAACCTGCTCCCGCCCCCGTGGACAGGTGAGAAGAGGGGAAAAACAATAGGAGGAGTTATCAACATTGACATCCAATCACTAACTGGCTTGAGGGTGGATAGAAAATAATGGCAACCATAGACATCATTTTGACCTGACAGGTAATTGATAAAAAGGTGGGAGCAAACTACATTCTCTGTTTGATTGGTCTAACTGATATTCATTTGAAAAACATGGCTGTGTCTGGACAAGGGCCAATTTTACAACCTCCCACCCCTGATTTGTGGAATTAGACGCCCTCTTCGCGTGTTTACGTGTCTGAGTAAACAAGGAATCCTCGAGGCCAAAAAGGTGATTCGTGTTTCGTTAATGACACTGCCACCTGATCTATAGTCACAGATGGCCTCCAATAAAAAAGTTAGGCACTTCAACTGAAAAGACCATTAAAAAAATAAAGGACTCAATTATCTTTTACAGCCATAATCTTTTTTTAAATATATTTTTTATGTATATAAAGATATATATATGTCTTTTTTTATTTTCACTTTTTCTCCCCTCAAGAGAAATTTTGAACAAAGGCTGCCATTATAACAGGAAGTGTGGTCAAGTTGCTTTGAGTTTTACTTAATCTTGCCTTGTATAAAACAAGTCGGTCTTTGATAAGAAAACCTGCATACCTTTTAACTTTTTCACGCCCCCTTTACAACAACAAGTTGATACAACACCAAGAAGACTCAAGTTACAATATTTTTAATGGAAAAATTTCTAGTTTTTAAATTAATAAATTTAAATAAATAAACATTTTTTTAAATATACTTGTAAATATCAAATTATGGCAAGAGAGAAATAGTTTCCATTCATTAATAACACCAATTAATAAGAATCAAATCCAACCTTTTAATCCCAGCATCTTTCATCCACGATAAACTTAAAATTTTCTTACCTGCAAAAATAAAAATAAAAAAAAATTAGAAAAAAATAAAGAAAATTAATTCAAACAATGTAGAAAAAAATTCGAAAGCAGCAAATTCAACTCGTATTATCATGTAAATGAAATCCTACTCAAGACTAATATTCAACTCGTAAATAAAAACTAATGTTAGGTTTGTGTGCCAGATGTGTATTATGTAAAACGTGGCAATCCCAGCCTATAAGCGAAATGTGTTGCTGCTCAGCTCACATGTTAGCAACCGTTTTCATGGGATTTTAACTTACACACGGAGCTGTTCCCTCCTCTTTCTCTCTCTCCGGGGCTTTTGAGATAGTTATTATGCAATGAAGGTAATTGCTCCTGGCGCGTGCATGACACAAAGAAAGCTCAGGGGGTACGAGAAAGAGGTTTCCATTTGGTTAAATGTGTTATTATATAGTGCGTGGCAGCATTCATTTGCTGCACTTTTCACCAACACTTAACCTGTACACTGAATTTTGTTGCCAGCAAATTATCTGCTACTTAAAATGGAATTTACTGCGCAACACACAGATGCACAAGTGCTTACAACCACTTTTTTTCACTTTTCTTCCATCTTTAAAAATTTTTAATTTCCTTCCTTTCTCTCTTTCTGCGCTTGCAACAATTATTTAAAGCATGAGAACTTTCAAATTAACAACATTTCACATATCCAAAAATTAGAAAAAAGAGTAAAGAAAACAAACACATTTATTAATCTGAATGTAGCTAAATCATTACTTTTTTTGCTCGTATAAAGACACGACAATTCAATAGAAAAATGATTAAAAATCACAAATAAAGGCACCTGGTGGCTAAACAGCTGCTGAGCAATGGGCTTGTTTCTTGTTCCTGCACAATGGTCTTATGGGAAACCCCAAGAGGGTGGACGTACCATTCAACTATCCCAAACTTGCACACCAGGATATAGTAACAGTGAAATTTTTCTTATATTATCACCTCTCCCTTTCCTTATAAATGAACAACACACCTGGCACAAGTTACCAATTACTTGACAATTTATTTCCGATGTAGTACCCTAATTCACAATAGACCCATTTATACCAAGTGTTTCCTGATTTAGCGAACCGAGCTGAGCATTTTCTTGATAGTCAAGTCAAACCTTGCCAAATTGTCACCTAATCCGAAACAGTTAACTGCACCATTTAGGCTTATCAAAGTTTATCTTAACGACTAAAATACCATTTCTGTTACAGACATCAGTAAATCAGCAAAAAAAATTGCATTTTATTATGATATTGGTTTATGGTCCATGTCCACACGCGCATCGCATTATGCTCGGTGATCCCCTTTCACTCTTTTCCTTATGCCTTATCCTTCAGTGATGGCGATTCATACAAGGGATAGAAACCATTATCTGCCATCGGTGAACGTTTCAAATGGAAATGAGGCAGTTGTCCATCGTTAGATTGGTTCAAACCATCAAGGTATAGAGAGAGCGAGAGTAAAAGAAGAGGAGGAGGGAGGCAGATGAAGGGCGTCCTCCCCTTTTTACCTTTTCTCCCTTCACCTGGGACACACAAAGCGTCCCGAACTCCCTCCACGCCCATTGTGTGTGCTCACTGCCGTGCATCCCCTCGACGCATGGCGCGTGGCTCGGAGCATTCACCGGACGAGGTGAGAGCCTCGACCCCTAGCTGGCCGCCCAATGCAAACCAACTTCACTCAAGCTGTCACTCGCATACAAAAGAAAACCACCAAGTCCCACGAGGAACAACCGAATTCCACCAACAGGGAGGGGAAACATCAACCATATTTTTTTTGCTCATCTTTTAATGAAACAATTTTTCAAATTTCAAATTTTTATTTATAAAAGTTGACCACATCTCAAGTTTCAATTGTGTAAAATAGATTTGACGTACTTCAACTTTCCTTTTGTCAATTTAACCTTAGTCGATTGTGATGTGACATTCGTCAACTTACCACGAAAAAAAAATGTACTTAAGAGATCGAAGTCGAATTTGAGAAAAAAAAATGAAAGGATAGTGTATGTGTGTATGGAACGGCTCTTTGGAACTGAGTGAGTCGAGTGGGCACGTGCGGTACTCAAGAGGATTCGAGTTCCGAGACGACCGACCACTGAGTAAACGCAACTGAAAACCCAGGCTGTTTGGGGGTCACTCATCCGCCAATCTTCACCTGTTCATTCACAACGGGGACCCGGATAAAAGTGGTCAGAAATTCAATCGCCAAACATAAAACGGGATGACGCACAAATACAAACACAACTGGAGATGGCGCCCTTCATCAAAAGGTAAACCCAAAGTTTCACTTACAAATAGGTTCAGTTACTAATCAATTATTTTATTTTTTTTGCAGTGATTCATATAATAAATAGTATTTTGAAAAAAAAAATTGAAAAATGTTTTAAACATCATTTGTTTTAACTTAATGTTTAAAACATTATATCCTTGTTTTAACGAGATAGCGAAAACAAAAACAAACTGATTAATTTGCTGCTCGCATTAAACAGTTCCACCCATTTACCGTTATAAATTGCCGCAACTAAGACGATCAACGTTTTCATTTAAACGCATCAATATATCTCGACCTAATCTCTTTTATCAATCATAAAGAAAATAATAAAGTGAGAATAAAAAGAGAAAAAAATCCTATCACTGAAATATTCAAATTTTCATTTCGATACCTTTAGAATTTTTTCTTTTCTTTTCTCAGAAGTGTCTTTCTTGTTGCAATAAATCTTTTTAAATTGTAAAGCAAAGAATTTCTATTAAAACAAAACCTTAGATCAGAGAATGTTAATTTATAAGATTTTTTTCTTTATTTTCTGGATCCCTTTAATACAAAGAAAGGACTGAGAAAGATTTAATTTCCCGCATGGAGAAATTTATTAAGCCTCTCATGTGCCAAGGAAGGAGTCGGCTTGGGTAATTTGCAAAAGGGACTCAAAGAGGAGTTGCCACCTGAGATACGAGGGTGGAGAGAGATGTGGATACTTCATCCACATCCAGGTGATGGTGGGTTCTGTTTGTTGTGCTCCAACACAAGTGGGATGAAAAAAAAGAGAAGGGACAAAAGAGGGAGCCACAGCTGTTTACTCAACTCAACTCGCTCCGTCAAAGAACATTCGCCATAGTCCAACCAACTGTGGACTTCAATCATGGTTTCGGAACACCTTTGGGAACGACACTCCAAGCTGAATTGGCAAGAAATCTTATCAAAAGATGACCCATACGCCAACTTCTAGACCAAAACTCTTTTTCCCCACTCAATAATAGTAATAAAACATTAGAAAATAAAGATCAATATACATTCAATCTTGGTAATGAATATGAATAAGTAGTTTACTCAAAATAATATAAAAAATAACTAAATATACATTTCAAATTCATATTAAAAGCTGTAACAAATTTTGAATTTTTAAATAATTGTAATAAATAAAAATATATAAAAATTAAACACAAAAGCAAAACAAATAAGAATTTTTAAATACAAAATAAATTGATATTAAATTTTATTTTTTTAAAATTCATATTTATAATACTCTATATTAAAATTTACCCACATGTAACGTGGATGTACAAAGGTAAAAGTTCAATTCACAGATACAAATTTTGTGTAATGACCGTATAGAGAGAATCAATAAATGTGGGCGCCCTCATCTTGTATTAAATAGGAAACAGCTGGGAAAAGAACCCTATAGGATCAAAAGTGCATGCCTTGCACCAGACCGCCAGGTAACGGCATACACAAAGGATAAAAAGAAAGAAAAGAAACGAAAAGTGAATGAATGAATGCCCGCAGAGCGCGTTGCACAAAAGGTAAAAATAGGGTCCGTTATTGAATAGGAAGATCGGTTCTCTCATCTCCCAACATCGAACGTCTTCTTGCAAGATGGGATATTGGATCAACATCTTAATCTCACCCCATCAGTTTAGACACCTGGGAGCATCGTGTGCGAGACGCCCACAAAATGGAAGTTTCATCAGATTCGAATATCTGTTCAAACAAAATGACACAGATCTCATCTTGGTTTTAAAAGACATTTCGTTAAAAAAAATGGAAAGGATAAGAGGAAGAAGCTCTTAATCTTATATAGAGAAAGGAGAAACACAGAGTAAAAGAGCCAAGTGATGACGCGTTGAAAATTTCAAACGTTTCACGTGTCGAAATGAACAGTTTACGAATTGAATTGGTGACAACTATCAAATTGTCATCATGTCGTCCATTTGTTCCCTCTTTTGCTGTTCAATATTCACTCGCCCAGACCAATGACAAGAGAGAGAGAGAGAAAGAGAGAGAGAGAGAGAGAGTCGACCAGATTCGATTAGAATCGGCTCGTGTCAATCCAAAACGACACATTGAATTAAAGTGAAATGAATCAAACCGGAGGAAAAGCGTTTCGTTTCATGATCAATTTAAATATACATATCTTTTCGTTCCTATGCCCATTTTCTTCTTTCTCTCTATATATATTTGAATTTATTAAACGTCGCTTTTGAATCACTTTTCATCAATTCCTTTCATTCATCCACTCAACCGGATGCTCTTAAAAACCAAAGTTTATGGTCTTGTCCTCAATTCATATCAAGTAATTTAAAAAATAAAAATGAATTAAAAAAAAATATTTAAAAGGTCGTAGACCTAAAGTATAACTTTTTATTATCATTAAAATGGTCTTTAGATATTATTGACGTCATATCATTTAAGTAACAAAACTTTTAATTATCTAAAAAACATGTGTGAGATTTTAAAAAGAGAATAAAAATTAATCAAATTGTAACAACCAAAGAAAATAATTTAATGCAGACATGAATTTTCAACCTATGACGTCACAAGATTTAATCTATAATAAAAAATAGTTATGTCTAGAGTTGAAAAATAGATAAAGTGTGAATTTATTTTATCTCAGTTTGTCTGACGTTCTAAGATTTAAATGTTAAACTATAGAAAGAAGCGTTGTAGCGAATTAAACTCTAGTGACAATAAAATACGAGCATTTGAAAGGGTTAATGATTAAATTTTAGAGAGCAATAGAAATAGAATTAAAATAAAAAAGTGAGATCACATGAAAAGAAAGGAGTAATGAAAATAATGAGAACAAATTCGGTTGTCAAAAGTTGTTTTGTCCAACATTTCTTGCACGATGCTCTGCTCTTTAGGAGGGATAATGAGTCGAGCACTTAGGTTATGATCCAATTAAAAGAAAGACACTGATGAGGGCGAGCATTTCACACATGCGCCGATTTTAAGTGACAGCAGCAGAGCTTTGCCATCGTCGCAAAATCCAAATACCATTACAAGTGAGGCGGGGATGTAGAGCGGGAGGGAGGCGACGAATATATTTCACGAGCACATGGAATTTAAGGTGAGCTTAATTGTCGGAACGCGAGACGAGCGAGCCAAGGCGGATTCACTCATGCAATTAATACTTTTAATTGAAAGGTAGTTTTAAGCTGATGAGAAACTAAGTTCACTGCACTTAAATTAGTCGCACCCTCTACAAAAGACTGATGTCTGTACTTAAGTGCGACAAGAAAACGAACGCTCAAAACTTCGCACTGAACGCACTCATCACCACAATCTCCAAACTTTTTCCTAATCTTATCTAAATACCCTTTTTTTATATACCCTACATTTATATATATATTTATATAATATCTTCGTGTTTAGATATAATAAATAAAGTCTGTAGTCAATACATTTCAAGAGTCCATTTTTGCCGTTCCTTAGTTAAGTAAGTAGAGTAGAAAGAGGAGGGTACGAAAGAAAGAGCTAATACCCCGTTCAGGCGAACTGATGGCCAGATAGCTCAGACTAATCCTGGTTCTCTGTGACAGCAAACAACCCTCAAGTGGCGGCTTTGTTCTCGCCTGAAAGGACCTCCACTGAAGAATGGAGCGCGGGGGACTGGCCACTGCTCACTACCACCTTTCACACACACATAAAATGCCCAAGAGTACACCTTTTAACGAACAAAAAAACAAACTGAAAACATTTACAGGCACCTACACTGCTAATCGAATACCAACAAGGAAAAAATTACAAGTCTAAACAACAACCATCAAACTAAACAAATCTATCAACAATACTTTTTATAGAATCAGACGCGAGCTTAATATAAACTCGACATCGTTTGCCAGCCATTACGACTATTTATTTTCAAATATTTAGCTCCAATATTTAATTCCTCATCTACTACAACGTAACAGTTATTCCAGCCTCCACTTGAAATTACCATCGCTGATTCAAGGGACCCCTCTATGGTTGCCAGAAGGTATAGGGGACGGTGGGTACGGCACAATAGTGTCGCGTGCACCGCGTCCAGCCAGGTATGAAGTGAAAAGACCCACACGTGGCTTTTATCCTCTACTATCTTTTCTTCAGATACCCTCTAGGGGAGGGTATGGAATAAAATCACGGTACTCCCTGGGTTATTCCCGTTATGGGAAAATTGTGTCTCATCAACTATATCTCATCTAATCCGTATAAAAATCAAGATAAATATAATGATTAGGAAACCTAGAATTATAAAGAATGACACAAAACAACAACCCCAACCCTTCCAGATTTGTCAAAGGATTGAGATAGGGATATGGGTCACCAGATGTACAATAACTGAAGGATCATACTGCATGGTGGTGAATAGAAAATGAGCGGCAAAGAACAAGTTTTACCGTAATCCTTTAAATACGTGAAAAAAATTGTTTTGAATATTTATATACATAAAAAAAATGAGAAACGATAGAAATTATTGCTTAACAGGGTGATTTTGCGTGAGGTCCTCGTTATGCTCAAGATTGAATGCAAGATGAGAGGGAGGAGAGAAAACCCCTTGCTTTTCACAACTGGCTTTTCAAGGATAAAAGAATCCAGCAATTTACGAGCCTCTGATAGTCTCGTGTTATTAAGGTCCTCATTGAAAATCTAGTGAAATATTACCACCCCTAGAAGCACAAGGCACGCGATTGTCTAAAGGGGTAAAAAGTATAGAAGGGGGTTAGGCATTAAAAGACCATCTCTATCCAAAGCACGCAGACTTGGTGCAATAACAAACAAAAAAAATGAAATTGATGGGGACGAATGTTTTCAATTGCAACGCATACGTGGAATAAAAGGAGCAATGTCCACTAACACCAAAGGTCAGCGTGAAGCTTGACCACTTGCAGTCTTATGTATTTAACCTCTTAATTCGACCATAATCTGGCCTTGCACCTATAGTCAAAAGAGTCGTTATTTCACATTGCTGATATTTGACTTGTCAAGTGCAGCTGCAACCAAACACAGCCAATTAGCACAGTTGGCCGTACAATTGATTTGCACACGCGCAAAACACATACAAAATCGAAGTTTAAAAAAAAGAAGGGAGTAAAACAAAGTGAGTTGTTAATTCTCTAAAACTCTCTCCATTAATCCAGTCGGTTCATAAACAAAACAAATTAAAAGTCGTAAAAAAAATTAAGTTTCAAAACATTTTTACCGTAACAGAGCGACAAAACAGCCGGTGCATTAAATAATCCTTAACCTGTAATTAAACACTTTTGCGAGAAGTGGGAACCAAAAATGCACCAACAAAATTACATTTGAATGGAGTCAGTCGAGTGCACATTGTTTTAAATGAGATGTTTATGCATCCTCGTTGAATGAAAAAAATTTTCATTCGCTAAGCAATGAGACAAGGAAAAAATTTATGTTGGTCACATATTAATTTCTCAGCAACTTTGCCGTTGGCAGTCGCGTTCTATTGCGCGTCTCCAACGTACAATTAGCCCATTGCTATTTTCGCCCAAAACTGTCGGCTTATTTCCTAATTGGACTGGAATTACTTGTCCCAGCCAGGGCTTAATCCAAATTTCACGCTCAATTTAATTGTTTATGAGAAGATTTAGACCGACACTAAATTGTTCAAATTCACTTTCAACAACAACAACAACAAGGTCACAACACACACATACACACTGCACGTACACCCCCCTTCCATCCCACCTCATCTTCTCCATGCCCTAGCGTCATGCCACACCCTTCTTGGTCAATATTTCCGAGTCAACTGCTCTCTCAACCCTTTACATTCGCACGGTCTAATCAAATTAGCAAATAATTTCTCATCTCATAAAAGAACATAATTTTCTTTTATATGGCGCCATTTTAACAAATCGTTATTCCCAAACCCCCACCTACCCAACTCACATTATAAAGATTTTCACTTCCATTAAAAAGGGAGCGTCAAATCTACAATATTAAAAAAATATAAAGGGCATATGATTTTTTTTATACTTTTTTCAAAAAAGAAAAAATATAACACATTGATAATAAGGGTTTGGCAAAAAAGGGAAAAAAAGGCAAAAGGTGCAACGCGATGTGTTGTTGAGCATTGAGTTGGTTCTTTAGAGCATGTGGCTCCCATCTGCTAACAAATGGGTTCATTAGACGGGAGAGAAGAGGGGACACAAGAAGGTGCGGGTGAAGGTAGGGATTGAAGTAGGAAGGTGAGGGACGCCAAATGGAGAGGAGGTGGATTGAGGGTTCCATCTTTTCGAGCACGGTCCTGATTACCACCAATCACAAGCAACAAAAGAGTCCGAGAGAAAGGGAAGAGTGAGAGCAATGACCGGCGTGTTGACCAAGTACAATGGCCGCCCACTCTTCAATTAGCGGACATTCAAGGGTTGTAATGTGACTTTGACTTGAAATTTGCTCTTTGCTATATGACTCTTGTCGTCTTATAATCATTACTCACCTCCCAAAATACTTTTTTTTTAAATAAAATCTTTAAAAAACATGTATTTCTAGTTACGTTATCAAAATCCGAAAAAAAATTCTAAGCACAGAAATAAAATTTTTTTTTTGTTATCAACTAATTCCAAACCCAATATTAAGCCAAAAATCCAATAATAAAAAAATGGGTCTATTCTCTTTCTTATGTGTCAGCATTCGATAAGACCAAACCAAAACTGAGGGTTAGTCCTTTTAATGAGCGTTTTCTCTATCGATAAGTGCAATTCTCACTCTTATTGAGAAATGATGACAAATGAACTTTCTCTTTCTGCCTTTCCACTTTTTGACTGCTCGTGTAATGCCAGGAATTGCTCAAGGTATACAATCAACTTTTCGCCTCAAATAATGCTATCACCTGTCACCATCTCACTCATTTTTTTCTCTTTTTCCCTTCCTCAACAGAACGGTTTTCAATCCAGTTCTATATACACACATACACGCCCTCCACACACCACACACGAGAAACAGATGGGAAAACATTTATTACATTGGGCTAGAAAACTGTCATATCAGCTCGTTCGAGGTCATGACCCTGTAACGTTTTCCATTATACGACTTTTCATGCCTTAAAATGAGGATTTCTGACCCAGATGAGTCTCGTTTGGATTAAGTCTCTCCTCATCTTGTACCTGTGTGTGCAGTTCAGTCGATGCAGCTGCTAAGAGTCACACGCTCATTAGCCCTGCACTCTATCTCTGTCACATCAGCAGTCCCTTACACCCCTACCAACTACAAATTGTGGAACAAAATCACAACCCCTTTTTCACAGACTTTCTTTTTCAAACCGTAACTAAATCTTTAAAGTCTTTTACCCTTTTTAGATAAAAAAAAAATTAATGGTGCAAAGACTGCATTCATTATCCCTAAAGAAACATTAAAGAAAGGAAATTTACAAAAAATTTAAGTATTTTGTTTATACGTAATGATTTCCCATGTTAATTTACTAATTTTAAGCCTAATATTTGTTTAAATTTTTTCTTTTAATGAGTTTTAATTTACTTTAAAAGAGTAATTAAATTAGAATATTTTCATTTACAATCCTAGATGGAGCTAGTGGCAGAACAAAGGGTCAACAAGGTGTCCTTTTTCTAAGAGGAAGCCAAAGACCATTATAACGTGGGCATGAAATGCTAACAGGTCGCCCTCATAAAGCAATTCCGGTGTATTTATCTCTACTTTCCACATGCTGCACCTCAAAACAAGGTGCTAACTGCTGTCACCTTTAAAACCACTTCCTCTTTTGTACTCAACTGAACACTGCAAACAACAAAAACAAAGAGGTTTTACATGAGAGAAAGAGAAAATAAAACCAAAAAAGGTTTACAGTCGGTGGTGGTGGCGTGAGGAGCAAAAACGAACAAATCGCTATTTTTAAAGTTAAAAGTTTTTTTTATCACATTCAGGTGTAAATCAAAACAACTCAAGCGTTTCAATGCTCTTTCTTAAAAATAACTAACCAAAATAAAACGTTTTAATGTGTAAAAAAAAAAATAGTTGTAAAAAAATGGCGCCAGAATGAAGCAGTCATGAAAAACTAGTGCCAAATTTTCTCAACAACACCTGAAACACATCTATTTAAGATTTGCTTATACAGGTGAGTGACTATAATTAAAACAAAGCGCCACCTACAAGACAAAATGTGGGCATGTGGCCAATTTTTAGCGTTGATTGAGTCTCACGGCCAGCCGTGAACTATTACTAAAGGTTACAAGAGGTTATCAATATTCTCTTGCCACGTTTTCTCGAGTGTATACAGGGACGAGTGAGTTGCTTATCTCAATAAACTTCACTTCACTTTGAATATTTGCAGAACCACCCTCTTCTGCTCTCAACGGCTTTTTGTGCTTAACTGCGAAGAAAGGATGATGTAAATGGTCTCATCGATAAAATAAAAAATCGTTTTAAGATAAATTAATAATTAAAAAAACAAATTATCTTTCAATAAACAACATGTCCCTAACCTCTGTGAAAGCTACTTTGAATTTACAAAAAGAAATTTGATATTAGGATGATAAGGTTAATGGGAATTTTAAAACATTTCATTTCACAATTTTATTTATTTATTTATATTTCAATTTAAAAAAATTCAAATGATAAATTATATGCTGACCCAAAATGATGGGTCGACTTTTGAACTGAAAGCTAAACAGGTGGAATGCGCATTGAAATAGTGTTTTCAACTTTGAACTGAAAACTGCTTTCGTTTCTGATATCTTAAGAAATTAGAAACGAATTTTGATAACAATTTCCTCCACAACTGTTAAAAAAAAATTTAAAACTGAATTTAATCAATTTTAAATTTTATATACAGTATATAAAAATTATCAATTTAAATTTAATTATTTTTTGAATTTAAAAAAAAATTATATGAAAACAAAAAAATAAATAAATAATTACTCAACGTGTTTATTTATTCAAAACATGGCGTCATGTCAAGTAGTTTGTTTGAGAGAATAAATTCCTCATAGAAATATAACATAAACAAATGAAATGAAATGTAAATGTCAACGCCTCTTATTTAACCAGAAATAGATGAAAAATGAGTTAAATTATCAGATTTTAAAAGCGGGTTATTAACAGTTTTAAATTCAATTCTCAGTTTATTAATTCTAACACTTTAAGGATGTAATAAAATAAAATAAAAAGTAAGCATCTGGCACGTGTAAAAGGATATACAGTTAAAATATAAACTACGGAAGCTTGTACAGGTCCCCTTTCATCCAATTAGAGAAGAGACCAACGTCCTTTTTCTGCACCTTCAACTGCCAAATATCATGGCGCCACCTACCAATTAAACGCCAGGTTGGAGCAAAAATAAAAGCTCAGTTGGCAAACATTTTTCAAATAAACAAAACACAGCACTTAAAAAAATCAACTCGGTAAATCAATTCTCTAACTTCTTTCAACAAAGCTGAAAATTTATCATCACTTTTGTGTTTACCTTTGAAAAAAAATTTGCATTTTTTGGCAAAACTGAAAGAATAAATAAAATAGCAAAACCCACTTTGAGACCTAATTATTTCAAACAAATTTATTTGCCTAAAATAAAAAAATATTTTTCACTTAAAATTAAGTAATCATCTTGTTTTTCTAAAATTATATATACATAAAATGAGGAATTTAATTGAGCTGATGCACCGAACATTCTTAAAATACCTCTGCCAATTTAGAGAGCCAAATTGCCTTTATTTCCTTCTTCCTTCATTAGAAAATGAATGTGGCAACTTGTGGTCAATGTTAATACTTCTTTTCATTTCGTTACCTTTTTACTCTCCTATTTCCGCGTGTTGAAGGTGAGCTGGACCTGATTAGCTATCACCAACTAGCAGGATATCCTGTCACTACCTGCAACTCATTTAACGAAGTGACGAGACAGGAAAAGTGAAAGGATCAAATCTAACTAAAGGTCTACTTAAATAAAATAATCACTTAATTTTAAAACAATAATATAAATCCAGAAAAATTTTAAATTTTAAATTTATTTCAAGTATTTATACAGCAATAATTTACTTTAGTAACAATTAAATAAAATAAAAAAATGATTTTTTTTTAGTTGAATTAAGGAAATAAAATGACATTTTTTTTTCTTTCTTCGTCTTTCCTATTTCCATTTTTTTTAACAAAAAGTCTTTCACTTTCCTCTCGAAGCTGCAAATGCGATTGCACATTTGCAGTTCACAAGCACCAGGTTGAAGGAACCGATGTCTATTCAACTTCATTCACACCTGGATTCCGATTTCACAGCGAATGACGAAGCTTCGACTCGTCCGCGTCTTGATGTTATTATCTCCCCCTTCCTAGCTCTATACTCGTTCCATTTCAACCCCCCCACCTCACAAGAACCGATTCACCTTCAATGCATTTTTCAATCTCCCACTTGCACTAATAACATTCACACCTGAAATAGTCACCAAATAATTTTAAAATCCCAACCCGAACAAACAATTTCACATGTCTTCGCTCAAAATTTATCACCTTAGAAAAAAAATAAACATCCTAAAAAGGAAAAAAATAATATAAAAAAACACACATTGCCAGAGCTTGCTAATTGAATTACTCACATGTGAGTGAGTAAGAGGTCCCTAGTCACTTTTTCTCTTAATCATAATAAATGTGGTCTTTTTCCAGACCCTCTCAATGTCCATCTTTTTCCCCGCCCTCTTGTCTGTGACTGTTTTCTTTCAACTCAAACGTCATTTAGTAATAAAATAAAAATAATTTTCTTTTATTCCTTTTGTTATTGTCTGCTCTTATATAAATAGATTCATTCTCCGTGTAACTTGTCTTTGCAAACCATTTTCTGTGAACTAATTACCTGATCAGTTGCACACAATGGACTCTGGCCTAATTTATGGCGTTTATTTTGCAGTGTGCTCCACTCGTCTCTCCTGTAATTGCTCCAACGACAAAGTTAATTGTCGCCAACTGATCCTATCACAAGAGAGCCATATTTAACGTGAAGGAAAAGTGCACAATTGCAATGGAAAATGAAAGCTTCCTTCCCAACCTTAAAGCCAAGTCGACTGGTGCAATTAAAACAATTACTCCTCCCTCACACACCCGCACCTCCTTTCTCTTTTTCTCTTTTCACTAAACACTCCCCTTTGACCTCTTCTTCAACTCATGGTTGGTATTTTCAAATTAATTGATCGAGCAAAGCATACCTTGGCAATAACGTAATCTTTTAATGAAATTTACACCTTAGTGTTAGTAATTAATTTCAAATTACAATCCAGCTGCACAAAGTACAATTAATGAATTTAGTGGTTTTCCATTTCAATTAAAATTTCAAATCCCATCAAATATCATCTTTTTCTTACAAATAACGTCAATTGATTTACTTTAAAAAAAATTTCAATGTATTAAAAAATTAATTTTTTAAAACATTTATTTAATTATAATTAATAATAACCTTAACAATCCTCTTTTTATATCATTAAAAATAAAAAAAAAAATTTATAATTTTTTGATCATTATTTTTTCTACACTCATCATCATATTGTGAGTATAGAGAAAAGAGATTGATTAACTTTTGAGCGAAAAATTATTCCAAGCCAAAGCTTAAGTAAATAAACTCAAGTCGATAATGATACAGTTGGCAAGTGAAGCAGGTCTCTTATATAAGAAGTCACGAATTAATGAAGCGAACCACCAACTTCAACTACAAGTCAACGTGGCAAAGATAAATGAACGCCACTTCACCCTTTCGAAAAACCCCGCCCCGACAACGGGAAACTGGGGGAGAGAAAGAGAAAGAGCACAGCCTAGAAGCCCCCTCTCTATTTCCCTCCTTCCTTATATAATGATACATCAACCTTAAAGTAAAAGAAGGTAATTAATGGCTCTTCTCATTAATTACAATTACGGAAGCTAATTCACCACTTCAAAATTACAAGTCAAAAGTATTTAATGAAGAGGTAGACCCTCTCATTTGCCACCCCCACCTCAACCCCAACCAACGTCCAACATCCCTCCTCATCGAAACCGGGACCTGCTTTTAGAATTGTGAAAACTAACACCAGGTGTAGTGTGTAACAATTTACCCCAAAAATGGAAGCGATCTATTTGCACAGCTCAATGGGCCATAATGGTAAAAGCAGGTCTAATTAGCAGTGCTCAACCTGTCCATTTACATCAAGTTGTATACACCGCAATCCATTTCACTTCAAAGTTCTACGTTATAATTCACGCCACCATTTCCTGTTACCACAACTATATATGAAATTGCAGATAAAACCGAGTCAACAACCTACCTAAAACTTGCACACTTGAATTAATCATAATTAATAAACAAAAATATTTTTTTCATTTATTCACATCACTAATATGCAAAAACAAAATAATAAATAAAAATAATAAACCAATGACCACACAAGCCGATTAAAACAAAATATATAAATTTTCCATCGATACACAATTTGACGGGCTGACGCATTGGTCACTATAATTGATCTCGGACCATACCAAATCGTCGCCACTATCATAATACACATAGAAATATGATGCACAAACGAAATGATTATCTAATCCGAGCCCCCCTCCAAGTGCGCAATCCTGCAATATTTATCTGCAAGTTCCAGTCTCGTGTTCATTCCATTTACTCATTTCCCCACCCACACAAGTTCCAGCAGAAAAGATGCTGGAAATGAAATCCCTCTCTGTGCTCAGTACATTCCCTTCCTTTTTTTCTTCCCCCTCTACATCACCTCACTCTCTCTCCCCCTGGCCCCTTCCTTCTCCCTCCCTCGGTTCGACCAGGTGCAGACTCAGGATGCTGCACTCCAGTCTCTCACCGCATCTTCCCTCCGGTCGATGCAATGGATTCTACCCTTTCGACTGTCCCTTTCGTCGACTGATTAAAATCCTCCCATGTGGAAAAGAGACTCCCAACCTAGACACGCGTGACAGACAGCTGTGACGTCGCTCTGGCCACACTCACAAAATAAAGCTTTCAACCAACACCAACAAAACGCTGTCAACAAAAACCCAATCTAGGCGAATATTGACACGAATTTCTCACGTGATGTTCGGGATATTCCATTTATTTCATCATCGAAGTCATGATTCACAATGGCAATTCCCATTCGTAAATCACTTCCTAGTATTTAATCAAAATTAATTCAATTTCCGTTTTGTTTACCTTTGAGGAAAAAAATTTAAATTATGTAAAAATAGTAAAAAAAAAAAAATATATTTTACCGCTTCTTGTCTCCCTCTGTCTTTTTAAAATAGACAAATCCATTTCCTCTCCCCACTATAGGTATGCATCATCCACGCACACAGGAGGGGATCCAAATAATTCCTGCACATGGTCCTCTTGATGACATCATCCTGATTAATTTTGGAAGGCATCAAGCCCATTTCGATCGCTCCCATCGGGTTTCCTGATTAATTCCTGCTGGCGTTCATCAAAAACAGGGCATTCCCTACTTCATGACCCTTAACTACAGCAATAAAAAATATTTCTCATAAATGTTCTCAGGTATTTCCTACTTCTTCTCCATATCAATCTCGCCATCAAATTTTTACCTTAAAAATTCCGTTGATTAAAAAAAATGCAAGAAATTTAATAACGCAATTTGCAAAATTTTCTCAAAAATTTAATCACTTTCAATTTTACGTATAAAAGAATGAGTCAGTTTGTGCAAGGAAAGTGGGCTTCCATCGTCTACACACGAGCACCGCAGGAATGCCCGCTATGTCGACCATCCCTAAATAGAGGCTGCAGGGAGCAACTATTCCTGGGCCAATGGACAAATGATGTGACCACCGCACAAGCAAACTCCCCCGAGTCGTGCCACCAAGCCGAAAGAGACAGGAACCTTAACGTGATGGGGAATATACACCTCGACTCCCCTTTGTAACGATTTAAGGATTTAAAACAAGGCTAAATGTAAATCCCGAATCACTTCATTAACAGGAAATGGGAACGAATAAACGAGCAATTTTTTTTATTTCCACATTATCGCAATGACATTCAGGTTGAGGCGCGATTGCTCGAATCAAATGCTCTTTAACTCAATGAATCATCATCTTTAAAGGTTGAAAGGTACTGAATGAATGAATGAACACATTGTGTCTACTATGGGCACGTAGAAGTACTAAAGTTACACGCGAATCCAACGCGACACCTGTACTTTGGATAAAAAGGGTTCCGCGAATTACCCCTCCAAATGGCAGCTCCCGTCCAGTCTCTAGAGCCAACATCAACTTGCTCTGAGTGAGCTGCTCCTGCTGCTTCTTATCGCCACATACCTTCCCGAGCAGCGACCGTGGGCATCTCACCTTACACATTTCTACCAATTGCCAACTCTATTCCTTACCAGCTCAACTCTATTTGCTGACTGGACAATTTTATATACAAAATAAAAATAAATAAGATAAATAATTAGAAAAATTAATTTGAAAATTTTTAATTCAATTTAATATAATTTAATTTTAATATTTCTTTTTTTTTATTTCCATGTACTCAACAACATGATCCGATAGAGAATTCAATTAAGATATGAAGGAGGGGGTGTTTGGCATCTTGAGTCCGCTGGCGAAGCGAATATATATGCAGTGGCTTAATTTATTTTCCATGTCAGAGTGAAGTGCTATTGACTATATTGATGGCCAGGCGCCCATTCGCTCAGGCCGCGTGTTCTGAATGGCGAGGTAGAATAGATCGGAGTGAGAGACCGAACCGTGCGGAAGGAGAGGAGGTGGGAGTAGGTTGATGGTGGTGCAGCCCAATATTCCACACAGCCCAGCCGGGAACACCTGGACTCAAGTGTGCATCCAGAAATAGGGAGTTTGAGTCTCAATAGCCGTGCTGCTGGCTTCTTAATTTACAGTCAACACCCAAGGGAAGTGGAGAGGGGATGTGGAGGGGAAAGAAGCAGAGAAAGAACACCACCAAAAAATCGTTGTGTTGCTCACTAGTTCTTTTTTTAAAAAAAAAGAAAAAAGGTAAAAGAGGGGAGGGAAGAAGAGAAAAATATATCGATTCATATCCGAGTGAGCATGGCTTTTCAGGAGTAAGTGTATTGCATACAATTGAAAGTCAAAGAAACCATTGGGAATTCATATGACTAAACTCTGTGTGCCATTCAAAAAGGTAAAGAGAAAAATCCCCTCTCTTTGTCATCCATTTGCTTATAAAGGGAGAAACCTTTCATCAGGTTGAAAATAAATTGAAAATTGAAATCAACATTTATATTGATATTAAGTATCTAATTTTCATTTAACTTAATTTATATAAATAATTTTTTTTTTCAAAAATTTTCAAAATAAAAAATTCAAATAAATGCTTTCATTGCTTATTTCTCACCAGAGTGCAGATTTTTCATCTTATTCTTGATTTACGACTACACGTAAAAGTGCTTTGCGTCTTAACTCGGTATTCGATTGACGTAATAAGCAATTACTTTTATGGAAAAAAGTTTATAAAAAAAAAAATTATTTATTTTCTTTTCGTGAATCTTCTCAATTTCTCTTCTCTGTTTCTTTTTCCCCTTCTTGGTCAAATGGCTTCCTGCAAACTCGTGATTTCATGTCCCGGTGCAGTTATGTGTCCGCAGCATCAACACAAATCATATTTGCGGTCTTTTCTGCCTTCTCTTCCTCTATCACTCCATTCAGTAACAACAGCACCCGTGCCACTTGAAAACATGGCTGTCTATTACGTACCTTTATCGGAGCAAACCGGGAATTGGAAGTCACTCAACCTGAAGCTATTCAGGGTGCGCGCGCCCGAATAGGGTGGCCATTGTGCAGAGCCACCATGGCACACCTTGGGTTTGGACTCGCCTCCCCACAGCCACCACATGCGTCAGTCCTTGAGCAAACCAGGTTAATCACGAGAATGGCAAATTCTTCTCCCCCATCTTGTTGCCAATTGCATCGTGTGCAAAGAGGAGAAAGAAAGAGAGGGAGAGCGAGGACGATGATATATAAGAAGTCCACTTGACTGCCCACGAGATGATCAATTGGAAATGGATTTGAACAAACTCTACTGAATTCAATTAAAAACCGTCATTCAATTCCAGCCAAAACATAAAAATCCAATTCTTACTCAACTTATAAATGATTTAATAAATTAATAATTTAATAATTTTAAGTAATTTAAATTTTTTGAGGAAATAAAAAATTTAAGTCTCCAGTTTTTTTTAAATGACAACCATGTTGTTGGTCAACCACAAAATGAGTTGCCAAGTAATCAGATCTTGGGGAAAGCTTACAACACAGGATGAGTTGCACACCCAATCTCCTCACGACCCGTCTTTCAACGTTGAGAAAAAACGGATAAACAACAAGTTCCTCTGCATTATCATACGTCCTGCCCATCCCAAAGTGTTTTTCAATAAAATCTTATTTTTTAACTACCAATTTAAATATTATCATAACAAAATTAAACAGTAAACAATTATTTCCATCAAGCGAAAACTATATGCTCTCATTAAGCCAATAAATATCAATTGGGGTTTAGAGAGAATTTCATCAAAGCAACAGCTGCAATAAATGACGGGCACTATACACGATGTTTACAGCAACAACAAAAATAGATATCTGGTTAACCCATTGAAGAATAAACAAAAAAATTAATGGGTTAACCATGAATTTGTTTTTGTTTCTGGTGTTAATATTTAGTTGTTTCGAAAGTTGATCGTTTGAAGCAGCTCTTGAAACAGAAAATTGTTTGGGCCAAAAACCGGTGGAAGTTTACCAAAAAGTATTTTTTTCTAAAACAAGAGGTCAATGGGCGAGTTGGAAACAAGATTTTCTATCAGCACAATTAATTTTCCAGCAGCTTAATCTGAAATTTCTTCGAACGTAATTTTCCTGTTTGTGGGTAAAGTGACAACTATACCCATAAAGTGGCGACTTGATCAAGAAACAAGCCCATTTACATTGCCACAAAACCGTCTACAACAGGATGTGTATCAACAACCATGTCATTACACTACAAAACCAAATTATTTAACAACACACTTTTAAAGTACTTCAACCCATTTTTAAATCAACACAATTTCACTTATTTTCCCAAAATTGCTAATAAAAATTATAAGACCAAAAAAAATACAATTCCATTAAAACAAACAACAAGTAGAACACATATGTGACCAAATGAGCAAATTATTGGTATTTGAAACAGTCAAACTTGCAAAAATCAATTTTTATCAATATTTTTTCGTTTATTATTTCAATTAGTAAAAAAATAATTTTAAATAATTTTTTCTTGGTGCAAAAAAACAAAAAACTTTTAGATTTATTATTAATAATAAAATTTTTAATCCACCTAATAATTTGTCTTTTTTTTCTAAACTACAAACATTGACAAGAAACAAATTTGGCATTCAAAGACATGCATTTGATTTGCAATGTTTTACTGACAGTGACACGTGCAGTGAGCAGTCATACATACATACATACACAATATAACAGATCGAAACGACACGAGCCAGGCTAGGTATTAAGAAGCAGGTGATGCAGATTTGTGTGCAGTAAACACATTACTCTTCTTTCACAATTTCAATCCGCCAGAATCCAGACTGCGTCTAACCATCTTGATATAAGCCGTAAACTCTTACCAGTTGATCTTTTCCATTTTCATATACCACGGGTAATTCAATAGGGCTGCTACAGCATCTGGCTTTGCTCACACTCACGTGACAAAAGCGAGCCGTGGTGTGCAGCAACGGACGAACACGACGTCTCTTTCCCCTTGGTGTATTCGTCGCTTTCCCTTCGTTTCTCTATGGAATCCACCATTTTTTCATCCGACCGTTACACAACTCTCGAGTGTAAAACACAATAATTTTCTATCATAACATTTTCAAAAATATACCTTATTTAACCGACAAAAACCACGGCCCGCATGGTCGTGTCGAGCTCGCCAAAAGATGAGACACGGGGCTTGCAACCCACTCACCAGCGGCCGCCACTTAGCCGTACTCAACTCTGAGCAGACGACACACGATTTTCAAACTCAATTCAAATCCAACTCTCATTCACTTTGCATGGATAAAACCAGACACATTCTATTTGAAAAGCAAAAATACGCTAAACAGAAAAAAATAATTTTATCAATAATGGGCAACAGTGTGGTCCGCCCAACCTGGCATCGGTCACCATCCAACATGACATGGCGCGACATTTCTTCGCTTCCTATCAACGTAATTCCCATGTGAAAAAAAAGTAACAGCATCCGATCCTACCTTGTGACTCAGTTAGCGATCAAATTCACAGACAAAATACGCTACAGGAGTGTGATACGATTCAAATGCATCGAGTCGGGCGCTGTGCTGGTGACACGTTCGTCGGTTCGTTCAGGTAGGTTGCGTGTTGTGTTCGCCAGCAGCCATCGCGCTCGTGCGGCGGCGCAACAAAGCGCTAGCAGCTCGTGGCCCCCTCCCACTCGCGTGCGCCAAACTAAAAGCATGTTTCGCCTACCGTTCTTTCGTCGTGGATTCGCTTGTTTTCTCCGTGTACACCTGGGCCCCATGAGAGGATCAGCCATGTTTTCATGCCCTCAGCTGAACGAGTGCGCATGTACCGATGACCCTGACCCCGCGCTCGGCCTCCTCCAGCTGGCGGCTGTGGCTGCGTCGACAGCGGCCGCCGAGTCCGTGGCCGTGGTTTCTTCTCACCGAGTCCAGCCAAGGTGTTGGCTGTGGGACACTGGCAAGCCAAGGTGAACCTGAGTGGCGATGTGCAAATGATGCCCCAAATCCATGGGAGCGACAAGAAGTGAGATAATCAATTTATAAAAATGCGCTTCCATGATTCGTTTGCCTGCTCTTCGCTCATTGGACGATGACTTCGCACCTCGCAGGTTCCTCCGCCTCATTTAGCCGCTAAACACTCGACTCGGTTCGAGCCAATCCAGGCTCGCTTTTTCACCGCCCTCGTACCTCGTTTCAACGATTGTTCTTTGCTTAAAAATGTCTTCAACGTCCGACAATAATTTCGGGTTGCCACTGCGGGTCTTGTGTGTCGAGCTGTTGCAATGAAGCGAGTTGCCAACCGACTCCACTTTCCCCTCCTCAACACCTGGCTGCGCGCGCGCGCGGAGGAATATCTGGCTCACGGGGCGTCTGCTAGGCAAACCACGTGACTCACACGCACAACACACAAGCTTATGACAAACACACATGGGATCAAGGCAAGCGAAAACCATCCGAAACAACTTCTTCTACCCTTATTTTTGTTTCTACTCGACCTCCAAGCATGTTTTTATTTTTTTTTCTGTACCATTCATGTAAGTTGTTGTTGCTTTTATCTCCTCGTTTTTTTTAATATATATTTATATACTAGTTTATCAAGTAGAAATTGCATTTCGTTTTAACCCGAACTTTATATCGAACGCTGATTTTTATCTCGAATAAGTACCGAGAAAGAAATCAAAGATGTCTGTATGTAACAGAACGGAAACACGACCATCCTTCCTTCAACTTTCGAGGAAGAGGGAAGAAAAGTGGAGATGCGAATAAACAAACTTTTCTTTCTGCACATCCAATAACACAACCTCGATAGAAAATGAAAAAGAAACAAGTAACTTTTGTTTTCATTTACAAATTTTACCTTTATAGAGCCGTTTAAAAATTATATGGTGTAAATATAAATTTATTTAAGGAAAAAAAAGAAAAATCTTAATTTTTTCTTTTTTAAGTAAATTAAAATATTTAAAAATATGACGTAATTTATGAGTTTAAAAAAAAACTTCGATTTACTTGTTCTCTTATTGAGGAAAAGGGGGCAGTTATTTTTAGATGTACTTCTAAGAGTGGAAAAAAATGATTAAGAGCTGTCTCTCAAATATTCCCCATCCTACCTTCGTGTGACATCACATCCTGTTCTCATACCTACATCCGCCCATAACAAATTTGTTCTTTTTATCATTTCCAATTGACACTTAGGAAAAAAAAGTTAAAAATACGATAAATCTAACTTCAAATCCATTTTTTTGCTTTAAAAATATAAAAATAAAAATAAACAATTAAATAAACACAATAAAGTATAAAAAAAAATCTAGGGCATTCAAGAGGCCTTGTTTAAAATTGTATTCTTAGTAAGAAATTTGAATGAGTCAAGCATTTAAACGAACAAGTGAATCACAGCTTAAACCGTCTTTGATCTACAAGTGTTGCATTTGAATTGAAGAAAAAAATTGTAAGAAAACAAAAATAAAAAATAAAAATGAAGGAAGTGTCAAGAAAGTTGCTCCTTTAAACATTTGGCAATGATGTCACCCAATGCAGAAAAATCCTCCGCCTTCGCGTTCTGCCAAATTGGCCAGAGGTCAAGGAGGAATGCGACAATACACGAGAACTTTGAATGGATCTTTACCGTAATGTGGGGGTGGATCTTGGTTGGCCTCTCAGGACTCATTTAGCCTATCAAAACTGATAAATTTCCGCCTGCCCTGTGACAGGTCGCTGTCATCGACCTTTTACAATTTTCTTTTTTTTTCTTCTAACTTTTAGTATGTACTTTTTTCCTTTTATATTTTCAAATCTCAAATTTCTTACGCCCAATGACTGATTTGAATTTTACAGTATTGGACTTGTTTACTTGAATAAGTTGACAATCGAAAAACAAACACAAGTCACGACATTTGTTTCTTACATTATAAAATACCGTGTAAAGAGTTTCCTTTTATTCTCTAGCCAATAATTCATCATTAATTAGAAGCAAGAGAGTGACTGGAGTAGGAACACCACTGGCTCATAGCCAACATACACCGCGCGACAACATACAGAGACGCATAGTGATAAAACCACCAACTATTAATAGATTTAAATGATGAGAATATTTCTATTTAAATTGATTATTTTTATTTAAAACTTTAAAATACTGTAATACAACTAATCAATTAATTTTTGAAAAAAATCAGAACGAAATTAAGTCGTAAATAAAAGAGTAAAAAATATATTTATCGAGGAAAATGAGATGAATATCGAATAACACAGCAATTCATTACGAGTGTCTTTCTCGTTTTGCCAATTTACTCAGTAATTGCGATTCCCCCTGGTTCAAGGTCGACTGTCAACTCGATTCAATTCTCTTGCATGTTATAAACTCGAGACGAAAGCATCAACTGTTGATCTATGATGAGGACACAGGAAATGACCACCGCAGAGCAAAGATCTTCTTAGTGCTCCCCTGGGTGTTTAGTGAAGGATGTAGAAGGGATGAAAAAAAAGTGCCGACCAGACAGACTGCCTTTTGTTTTGATGCCACGTGCACCTCCCACGGGAAGAAAAGAGCAAGTGCATATTAGAACCTCGTAGAATACCGAAGATTTTTGTTTTAATTTACTTTCGGATTATTTACATTGAAAAAAAAATTAAAAAAAGAAAATTAAACTGAAATGACATCAGAAATGTTTCTACAAAAATTACCGGTGGTGATGTCATCTCATCTCATCCGCCCAAGAGAAAACTCGGATGAGCCTGGCAAGTGATTCCACCCCCGCACCTAATGAACGGCTTGTTTGGCAAGAGAATTGCAGGATGCTGCATTAGAAACCCTACCGTTTGCCAAGTAGTGATTTTTTTCCTTCTTTTTTCCAAAATGAACGATTCCAATGCTGATTAGACAAGTGAAGAAGAATAGAAACGCTGCCCTATCTAGCATCTGAATCACTCAGTAATGGAAAAGAGAACGTCATCACAACTTAAAATAATTTAAACTTGACATAATTTAGCAAAATTATTTTTAAAAATAAAAATCACATACCTTGAATTTGCTAGAATTTGGTAAAAAACACTTGTTTCATCATTTTTTATTTTCGTTATAATAAACATGTCATCATAAAAATGTCTGAAATTACATAAACACGAGAAATCAAGTATAGGAACTTTTAATTCCCAACATTTAATATAATGCTATGTAATTCCTGTCATTCAACCCTTTGATCTCACATATTTTGCGACATGAAAAAAGTTTCGACCCCCTACTGTCAAAGACGGTCATTAAAGTGGTGAGTCAACTCTATATCAACGGATTGCATATACACATTTGAAAGCACCCACGTGATGGAATTGGACTGAACCGAACAGACAAACCACAAAAGCTACCAACTACTCCAAAACTCATTCAATATTGATTATTACATGACAAGTCAGTTAGCGAATCTCAACAATGAAACAATACCAAAGTGCTTATCATTTATTATCTAAAGTTACACAATTGAGAAATTAAAATTAAAAATTAAAAATTAAAAAAAAATGATGGGTATCAATTGTCTTCAAATTGATGCTCATAAAAGGTGAAAAATGGAGTGACATGATAAAAGGCGATCTTTGCTAATTAGTTCCCAAGAGAGGATAAAAGTGGAGGGCTTTACAATTCTGACACTTTGCTATATAATGGTCGAGGCTAATAAAATTGCACAGTATAAATGCACATATGGTAATTTAATTGGACTCCTCGTTTTATCTTTATATTCCTTCGCTAACACCCAATGGGCGCCTCCAAACGGGCTTTTGTGTTATCACACAAGGTTTAAATCATTGCTGTGTGAATTGGGAAAGCAACACGGACGCTTTCATTCATAATCACACACACACACCACCGCCATTGCTCACTTATCGCGCTTGCACCATTTTCCTTCTTAATTATATTTCAATTATCACTCATTCCACAAATGGACCAACCAAGATTAATAATTACCCCATCAAACAAGGTGCGTTGCTCATTCCAAACCCCTGTTCTTAGAATAATACCTCACATGCGCTCCCAGGGATCTTAAACCAAACAAAATCGGTTGCCAAGGCGCCCCTTGTTTTGTTGTTGCCTTCGGTGCCCTAACCCAACAACTCTATAAATTAAGCGATTTCTTAGTGGCCACGTGCCCTTTCTTCTGCCATCCCTCTTTGGGTATGGAAGAGTTAAGCCTAGAGTATATTAGTTGGTTTTCATCCCAGGTGGCGCAACGCCACCTCTTTTCTTTTCCCCATCTTTACTTTTCTCTCTCACTTGTTTTTTTCATCTTCTTGTTCTTTTATCCTCATCGTGTGCGTGTGTGTGTGTTAAAGCGCTAATTACCTCATCTACAGCCCTTAGTCCGGCAATTTATTGGTTTCAAACACTCACCCTTTGTTTTTCACTTAAGACCGGATCGGGCGTTTGGCAAAGGCTAACAAACAAGAAACATCACCTGCCCTCCATTTTTTCTATCCCTTTTCTCTCCCTTCGCATGTTTTGTATGCGTAACTAAAGGGTTGGCAATACGAGAGAGAGAAAATGTAAAAGGCACGAGGCCAAAAAAAGAAAAGAAAAAAAAATTCACCGCTCTAACTCTAAGCCTTCCTTGCTCAGTGCACATCTGGACCGAAAGGATTAACCTCTTTTATTGAGATCTGTTGTTTCTCAACCCTTGCGACACAAACAGCAAACCCGACGCTTGTGGCTTAATACTCGCAATAATTCTTTGAGCCCATCGATTAATGTTTTCCTTTCAAACAACCGCATGCACAAATGAATTGGCGATCATATTCAAAACCTCCTTCCTATACATTATATTATACGATCCAACTATTTTCATTGGCCGGAGATTTGGGCTAACTAAAACTACACAGTCATAAAAGCGACAACAACACACGGATTATACTTTCTCTCTAACACAATAAACGTGTCCATTTCACAGATGACTGAACACAATATCTTAAGACTAATTCATCATATCTTATATTGATGCACGGGAGACATGTCCTAAAAACCTTTCATCTAGATGAAAACTTGCTATACGACATTGACTTAGTAGCAATGGCATTTTATGTATGTGGATGAGTGTGTCCACGTCCATTCGATGCAACTCTTAGTGCATGTCACTCTTTTGGGGGCGCGATAAATGAGGCTTATGAACAATTTGTGTGTGTCCCACTCACTCATCACTAAAATGGCTGTGCGTGGGCGCTGAATTCTTCTCGCTCGATGCACCGAGTCAGGGGATTATCCGCCAGCCGTTATAGACTATAATGAAAACAGTTTGCTTACAAAGACATTTTAAGCCAGACGGCTTGAGCTAAGTGAATTCTTGTTGATGTTGGGATAAGAGAAAGCACATAGTGAAAAAAAATTCTGGGGTATGTGAAGCTCTCTCTAAATGAAGTGGAGGAGGAATGAAAGGGGGGAGGGGGACTAAGAGGCCCTCAATTAACTGCTCACTCTTCTTTTATTTGCCTTGTACTCGAGACCCCACATTGGATCATCACTTTTCTGCAATGAGAGTGAATGTTTCTTATACACATTGAGCACGACAGATCGGTGAAAAGAGAAAATATAAAATAAAATAAAAAAATAAAAAAGGGGAAAAGTACACCCACGGATAGATAACGAAAAGCATAAAGTTCGCCTGGGCGGAGTCGACCTCCTGCCGCTTCCATGTTGCATAGACGTTTTAGAGCTCGGTGTACTCAACTTCCTCTGCTCTCTTTCTCTTTTCCCATCTTCCGAGAAACCTAACGCCATTATGTGAATATAGCAAACGCCAAAATTCTTAGAAACCGACCAATTAATCGACAAACTGTTACGATTTTTCATCGAATACAGGAACAAATTAATGGGTCTCCCAAAACCATTATTAAACATTAAGTTATTTAGGGACATTTAGCCCTTTGTTCATAAAAAATGGAGTAAAGAAGGGGACGAGATGGAACGAAGTGGGTGAAGAAGGGGAGAAAATAGTGGTTGTTTTCTTTGCGAGTGAAAGAAATTTCCGTTTATGTGTAATAATAATAAAAAAAGGATTTTTTTATTGTGTTTTTGTATTTTATTTTTTGAGTGAGTATTGAGTTTAGAGAATGACGTGTCATTGATTAACTTTGATTTAAAACAATCAATCATGTGCTCGGATGGATCAAATATATTTCATCATTCACAAAGAGTATAAAAACAAGTGAGAGCAATCTGCAAGTCAGAAATGTATAAGTCGACACGATGGGGAGGCCGTCGGCGACCTTTTTGGGCGATCCATCATCGCTGCCAGTGACGTGTTTTTGCTTCTGACAAAATGTAAAGTAATTTCGGACGGAGAGCCAATTTGGATATTTTTTTTCTATCTTCCTTCCGCGCAAAAGAAACCATATTACACCAGAAAGTATGTAAGAAACGTAAACAAGGTATAAAATGGAGGGGAATTGAGTGTGTAAACGTGTATGTTATTCCAACCCCACATTCCATGAGCAGTCTTCATCACACGCGTGTTTATACAACACCCACCTCTGACCACCCTCACTCAAAGTTCACGCAGGTGTAGAGATGTGATAAACAGACCTCGATTTCACTTTCGGATTTTCCCCTTTGAGAAATATAGGTTTTTTAAAAATATAAATAAAAAATAAAAAATAAAAAATAGATAAATATATAAATAAATAATAAAATTGCCAATCATGTTTGAATAATTCAATTCAAGCTATATGGCCTTATCGTATTGTATTATATTGGTGTTTCATGTTGGTGAAACTTTAATACTCGGGTCACATCCCCCAGGTTGAATTCAAAATGGTATCTAGCATTTACTTCGCTATTTTTTCTCTTATGAAAGGAGGTGCAGAGAAAGAGATGTGTGAGTGGGAGGTGCAGCTCATCAATCACTAGTCCACTGACACTTTCCCATTTCAACATGGAGTGACGACATTTTGCTTCTTTTATTTTTTTTTATTTATTTCAGGGGGCTATACACAGAGAAAAGAGGAATTTATAAAAATTTAAACATGTAAATAAATTAATCATAAAATTATTTAATTATTTATTATCTTTTATTTTTTTATAATAAATTTATTAACTAAATAAATAAATAAATAAGAAAATTCAATTTTCAAATTTCCCGTAAGTATAAAGCAATTTACAAGTATTGTTTATCATCTTGGCCGAATTTTTCGATCAATATATAAAGAAGGGGACCCCTAAAGCTAGATGTGTGTTAAGGTCACTACGAGAGGGCGCTGCATGAACAAAGTAGCGTTGGCAAAATGATGGAGGAGACGTTGGCGTCTGACAACTCACACCACCCCGCTTCTTTCTTATCGCAGGAAGAAATGGATCAAAAGGGTTTCATCGACTGCATTTACAACAACAAGGGGAAAAAAATCAAATGACCTACTCGCCTTTATAATTCCTCAAAAGCACATTTAAAAAAAGAGGGTTCTTTATTAACAACTAAAATGAGATTTTGCTTGCCCTAGTCTATTTACATGGTCACAACTCTCTCCTAATGTTCCATTTCTTCAACTCATTTACTCCCAAAATAAACACACGTTTATAACAGGCAATGGGAACCGAGTGACGTCATCCTTTTTAATATCCCACGCTTTTTTGAGCTTTTAGAGCTTATAAATTCTTATAAAAATCGTTTCGTAGATTAAAAGTACTTTTTGATTAAGTCTCAATGCTGTAACAAAAACCAGACACGTTTGAAAACATCACCTGCGTTCTAGACAAGTCGCCCCCGCTATAAGAAAAAGTGACCGCGCATTATTTGCTCACTGATTTACAATAATGAGGGTGCTCGAAAAAGGGAAGCACCTTTTGACGCACACCAGGTATGTGTACACGCGCTGTCTACGTGATGAGGAGTGACATTGAGCAGCAACTCCTCTCTCGTTACATGAGCAAATTAAGCCACGGGGAGAAATTATGGAACCCAGGTGTTTGTTGACTCGTGCAAAATTCGAAGTGCAAGATCAAAGTAGAGAAGCAAACACCTTTGCCGGTTCTGTTCACAGGGTCATGCTTTGTAATCTTCGTAAACATCATCAACGCATGCGCAGTTTGTTAAAGGGATGGGTTGGTGGAGGGGTGGGTTAGGATTGAGATAATGGAGGACGCTGTCTTTGCAATCACCATCGGGTTAATTGACATTGGAAGCAATAGGAAGCTTTGAGGGTTGAGAAAGAGACTGGGCACCCGGTGGGACGCAACCAACTCATCGCGTTTTGTCCGATTGAAAACGAAACACACAACTGGGTTCTCCAATTCGCGATGTGTTTTAAGGTGCAATAAATGTCAGAATCCAAACAAACAAAATATATAAAAATATATATAATATAATAATTTTAAGATGGGAGGAAAAGAATAAAATTATGGATTTTATTTACGATGTTTTTCTATTGATTTTTGTTTGAAAAAAAATATATAATAGGTGAAAGTTTTAAACTCTCTAGTTTTGAGGAAACCTCTTCTCATTTATCCAACATGGGAGGTTCAGCGACGGAAGTTACTGTTAGGTGGCAGGCGGAAGTCGGTTTGGATGAATGGTTGAAGGAGGTGGAGGAAGAGTTTCTAAAGATGTCGCCCGCTTGTTGGGATTTTGTTTTTTATGATCAAAGTCTGGCATTCGCTCGCCATCAAAACACAGGTTGTGTTCGAAGAGTGTCATCTCTAATCCGACCGAGCCAATAAAAAGCTCGTCCGCCCTCCATTTCCGGTTGGTCCCAAAACGGAAGTAAAGCAAGAACCAAGGGGAAGGACGAGTGCAGACGACATACGCACGTAAAATAAAAAATAAAAAAGTAAAAGTAAGAAAATAAAAATAAAAAAGCAGAAAAAGTAAAAAAAAAAATAAAAAAATAAAGAAAATGGATGTGCACCAGGAGAAAAAGGATAAAGAAATAAAAATAAATCTTCATTCAATTTAATAAAAAAATATCCACCTGTGTTTAAAACAAGTAAAATTAAGTATCTCAATAATTTTATAAACCCGCAATGGATTAAACACGTGACATTATCTGAGCCTTTTGTTATTCGGCGGCGCTAGGGCTGGCGCCATCGTAGGGCTATGGCGACAAAGGCGCCTCGGGTCTGCTCCTACTGTCGGCGTCGCCTGCGGGGATGGGCGCCTCGCCGACGCTAACACGGACGCCAACCAATTGGGAACGACGATCATGAAAACGGGACACAAGGCACTGAAAGCACTTACTTCCAGGTAACTGCGCAAGTGGCGCAGGGGAAATGGATTCCCACCCACACATCTCCCATCTTCCCCATCCCCCTCCCGACTGCTATGAATCTGCAACTGCGTCAAAGCACAAAAAGGAAGAAGAGTGCGTGTTTCGCCTGACTACTCAAGGTTGCACATACGTTATCTAGTTAAAAACCACGCCCAAATTCGTCCTCAAAGGGATAAGGTTACCATTTCTCCACCGTCTTTTCTTCTTATTATTCATCTCCCATTCTTATTCACTAGAATTTATTGATACATCTCAAGGTTATTCTTGTTCAAGGTCGGCTCTAAACCTAAACCCATTTCCTAATGAACTTTATCTTATCCTGTTTTTTTTTAAATCTCGATAAATTCCATCATTTTATCCGACCTATCAAATTGAACGTAGCCAAGTCAGTTGTTAGCCATCTGTTTCCCCTCAAATGTGCATTGAAACACACTCAACTTAAGTAGTGTATACATTACATTCTACACAGTGTACCTTTTATCAATATTTTTTCCCTATCAGTATTTGTATACCTGCGAACGAGTTTCTTCTCAGGGAATTAACACCTCAGCCGTGAGAGGGCATTAAGGTTAGCCGAACACCGGATGTTGTGCAGGTGTCTTGTAGCAAAGGCCGCACCTCGGCCTCCATACTCAGGTGTGCCATCTCAAATTTCTCGACATTGGTATGAAGTTGTTTTCTGGTTTCACCTTTTGACAGGTGCAATCAATGATTGATACCAGATGGTACCTCATTTGATAAAATCAATTCTTTCAAACCGGAACTTGACAATTTTCATTCAATCTTGTTCTAAGTAGTTAATGTGTATCGCTAAAAAGAAACACTTGATTATTTGTATTTACATTTTAAGCGCGTGATTCAGCAACAAACTTTAAATACAATACTCATGCTCAAGTTTCGATGAACCCAACTATATAAAAAATATTAAGTAAATAATAATAATAATAAAAAAATTAATCAAATTAAAAAAATTCTTTTTCCAAGTATCCAACTACAAAAAAGGCAAATGTAAGGAAGAGGAAGTGATTAAAATTTAAATAGGTTAATTGCCAATCCATTTACAAACGCTTCAAGTGGCCTTCTTAAATTTACATTTCCTTAATATACAACTTTGGAATTTTTTATTTTGTTTTATTTTTTTATTTTAACTCTCCTACACAAAAAGAATGAAAAAAATAAATGAAAATAAAAAATAAGTTCAACGTCACAAAGTCCCACGCTCAAAACGAGGCTGGTTGGTTAATGGCACCTCTAACGTCTCCTTCTATTGCAAGTTTTTTTGTCGAATCCCACAACTGACGCCAGTCAGTCTGCAACCAGTGACCCACGTGAACTGCCAGCTCCAAATTACCTCCCACCGACCTGAGTTTCTCTCTCGCTCTTGCTCCCCCACCATCTTCTTTTCTTTCTAACAGAGAGAAATATCCCCTGGTGCTCAACATCAACAGCGAAAATCCAGGGCGCTAGCAACCAACAGATGACAAGTTGATGTTTCAACTGGGAGCGAAAAAAAATTAAAAACTTTCTCGGTTCTATTTTTTTAAATAGAATTAATTTTTATTTTTAAATATTATAATAAAATTTAAATTTAAATTTATATTTAAATTTGTAAAAAAACTAATAACAAAAATATAAAAAAAACAGGAGTTTGTTTTCTTAAATAAATTCAATTTTACGGTTTCGTGGAATGGATGTCCCCGGTGCGTTATCTCATCACGTGATCTTGGGGAGAACCACTCTGCGAGCAGCGATTTTCCCTCGCGAAATAAGGTCTTTTTGTCGACACGCCACTTTTCTCTTTCCTCCAATACGAGCTCGTCTCACGTGGAGGCGGCGACCTTAGATTTACCGTTCCAGGTCGCAACTCCACCTGCACTCGTGTTTTTTCCTTCGAGACACGCACCGCCATCTGTTGTTGACATCAAACAACTAATTTCTCAATTCGAAATGCAATCTATCTCGCTGCTAATTTAATAAACTCCATTTAATTCAATTAACAACCAATTGCTTAATAAAATCCAGGTGCATTTCAAATTACCATTACCCAACAAAACTACCCAACACCCATCCAATTCAACTTCAACCAACCAAATTACTTACATGCATCAACGACTTTCAAAACCTAACACCAACCCCTTCAACTTGCTATTCAATTTTACACTTTTTTCCCTTCTTCATTCCCATAATCTTTAATGCCAGAATGGAAAAAAAAAGACTGAATGCGACCTCTTGCAGGATCAAGTGTGAATTATGAGAAGTCTTGTAGTGGGTCGCAGAAAAAACAACTGCCATTTTTATGGAGAAAACTCATGTATACTGATACAACACCCACACCCACATTACTCATACATTATACCTCCCTTTACTTATTTCCCCCAGATTTGGTGAAGCAAAAATTTTGATTATAAGTCTTAAGAAATTTAATAAATCTGAGGTAAAGGTTGCCGTGTTTACACTTTTACTAGTTATATAGTTGCCAAACTTAAGTATCTAATTAATTTATTTTATGGCAAATTACATTTTAAGATCCCCTGATGTTCGGTAGAAAACTCAAACCAATCTATCGTAAACCACTCAGCACGACTCATTAACAAGGTTTTCAAATTAGAACACAGCAGGGGGCGCGTGACTCGTTTCTGATGGCCCCTAAGAAAATGAATAAAATTCGTCTCTTTTTTCCCTCATTTATGCACAACGGGAAATTATGATAAAAACTCCATCTATGTATATACCCCTTTCTCTCACCCCTCTATTTCCACTTTACCACCCTCATATCCAAAACAACCCTTTTAAAAAATAAAAATTAAAAAAAAAAATCTCAAGCAGCAGTTTGTTGCAAAGTCCAAAGAGTTTTGCACATTTAAGCCTGGGGAAATGGATAAAAAATAGACAAAACCTTTGCACATGTTCTCCTAAGGGATGGGTAAAAAATGGCGAGTCCAAAGAAAAATCTTGATGACTCTTCAATGAGTGCTTTACGAGGACTACAAATGGACTTTTCTCCTTTTGACCTCATCCGTTTTTTCTGTACCAATTAAAAGGTCGCTTTGGGCGACATGTCCAAATGAGTCACGTGAACTTTACCTTGACTTAAACCCATGCACTAAGCCAATAACTTCTTCTCACGTTACATAAAATTAATGGCATTTTGAAAACTTTTTTTAATACGAATTATAAAATTTCTTTTAAAATAACAAATAACAACACGAAAAAAAATCTTCCTCAACTAATAAAGTGGTATAGTGACAAATGAGGCAGCTGGGCATCCACCACCCACACAAGAAACCCCCTCTCCACAGGGACTCGTCACCATTGATGATTTATTCAGCTATAAATTTTACCAACTGTAATTCGTCATCGCCCAAATAAACTCATGTTTAGCAGCATGATGTTTTAATTAGAATTCAGTGACGAAAATGGTCAACTTTATTAAATTTATATATTTAATTCTCGTTGGATAAAAATGGATTGCTAAGTATTAAACGTTGCTTCACATCGTTGTAATACAGTGTGACAGAAGGAGATATCACGCGCACGGGCGAGCGAAGAAGATGCGTCCACGGATGGACGAGCCAAAGGCCCGAGACCTTGATGTGATTAAGGCGTCCGACGACCGAGTCTGATTGGATTAAAGCACTAGGAGCAACAAAATGGGGGCTGCTGTGTCCACTCACAACACGGACAAGTCTAAGGGAATCAAGTCGGACGCCAATTTCACGATTCGTCCATGTCCAATTCAAACAGCCAACGCCCTTCTGTCTAAACCGCGAGCGGAACATACGACTGGACATTGTCCACATCGTTTACAGCAACTTAAGTAGCACTTTTCTTTTATTTAATTTAATAAACTTGTCAGAAACACATATAAGTTGGTCATTTTTTTAAATAGAAAAAATTATTAGTGATCTACCAAGTTTTCTGTCGACAAAATAAAAATATTTTTAAAGTTTTTGCATGTACCGGAAAAAGAAGAGAGATGTGAATGCCGTTGTATTCCATCAGCATCAACAGTATATGGAGGGAATTTAATGTTGTTGGTGGGACCATGTGCGGAAGAGGGCGGATTTCAACCAGTGAAATATATACACCGAGTAACGTTCGTCTTTCCCTTATCCACCCTCCTCCTCCGTTCATCCAAACCCCTTCCTATTCATTGCGTTTCATGAAATAAAATATATAACGATTCCACAAAACTGAGAGCTACATTCTAACATAAAATTAACCCACTTTTTTTATTTATTCTCAAAATATATTATAATACAAATTTTTATATTAAAACTTTTTATTTCTGGTTGTTTATTTATTTTCAACTCTCATTAATTTTATACTAAATTATTAAATTAAATCGAATATACAAAATTTCCTTTTTTTTGATAGTAAACAAATATAAATTCGAATTCTACTTCAGTAGTTAATTTAAAATTATTTTTTATAAATTTATAAATTTATGATTCTATAAATTTTATATAAAATCAAATAAAAGGAAAAAAGTCTAAAAAGTTAGAAAAAAATGGGTCTGAAATTATTTTTCAAGTGAATGATGAAGGAAAGTGGGGAAAAGTAGATGGGGGAGACTTAAACTACAGATGAATGGCTGGCATTGTGTTCACAGTGAAACCTAATCAAGAAACAATTTTTCAGGGTGACCTCTTGAGTAAAATTGAATGAAAGAAAAATATAAAGAGTACACTTATACAGAAATATGGTGGTGGTCTGTAATGGGAAGGGAGAAATAGAGGATAAAATATACTTAAGTGTGTCCTACAAAGATCACAAATTTTCAAAATGGTTCATTTCTTATCAACAACAGAAATCTTATACTGTATAGCACATCCTTCCAAGTAGTTTAAGTTACAAAAAGACAAAAAGAAAAGAAAAAATATTTTTTTTTTCAAATGTTGGAATTGAATTGGTGTCGAATTCTTGGCCCTACACTCGACTTCATTAAGAGACGAGTGCGACAGACGGAGTTTGAAAACTACCACATTAGAAGTAAAATGAGAGCAATGAGACACTCTTCTCATTAACTACAAAAATGTCTTGCGAGAGAGAGCAGAAACATTTCATTTGAATAATTTTCTCCAAATTACCCTCCACCTCACTGCGATTCGTCGAAGAGACTCAAACATGATAGAATAAAGAGTACTTAACGACGGTGTGGGCGCAGGCTGCGCCGCCCATTACTTAAGAAATGTACACGAATCCACTCTCTATCTCTCATCCAGGTTTTGCTTGAGCAGGTCCCCACTCCAAGCCCGACAGCAGCTGCGCACTCGGCGCGTGCTTTATGGGGCGGCGCCCCGTCGACCTGCCTCCACCACCCATCCCCCTGGTGTCCTCCTCCTCCACCACCCCGTCTACCCCTGGGCGGTGTGCAGCCACGCGCATCTTTCCAGCATTATCATATTAGAGCCGAGCATGACAACCGCAGCGCCACCATCCAAAATAATCAAGGACGAAGTAAAAAATCTTTGCCAACGCCTCTACATCACCCTGTTAGCTGCCCCTAGTGAGCACCCAACGATTTAGCTGCACCGCATCGACGCACTGCGTGTAGCACATAAAACTTGCAAGTGCTTCTCTCTCTCTCTCTCCTTTTTTTCAGTGCGCTTCACGACTTGTAAATCTATAATAAACCTCTTAAATACACTTTACTAATGTTGGCAAAAACGAGTATGGCGGCAATCAAAAGTGATTGTACCAAATGCGAACAGACACTGGGCAGTGCCACCTTGTTATCGAGATAGAAACCACGTGTGCACTTTCAAATCAACAGGACAGGCGAAAGTTCCCTAATCTAATAGTAATTGATTCCCACCTCACATAAAACCAAGTTTGGGATCTATTAGTTGCAAGAGATGAGAGAATAAGGGAGGGGCAGTGAGGGGGGGAAAAAGACGTGCAAAGAAGTTTTGGTTGCGATCTACAGTTCTCGAGGGATTCTCGGTATGTATAGCTTTGGTGTAATATAGCAATCGGTGATTGCCACCAATTTATTGCACTCCCCTGAAGGATGATTTAAGTGGACCATAAAATTATCATCCCGTACATCTTGGCCTGTCATATAAACAGAGGCGGCATCCTCCCACTCTTGCCAATGGGGAGGGGAGGAGGGCGGATGGCGCCAACGAGTGGCCCGACAGAGAATTAGGAAATTGAACCTCGTCATAAGCAAGTATTAACACTAAATGAAACGATAGTTGTAAAGCAAATTCCCCAAACTCGCAAACCATGTTAAATTAAATGCATGGTAATTTCGCTTTAAACACATTTCTAAATTGATATTATTATGAGGTTCTTTGCAATAAATTTTCGTTTAATAGAAAAATTTTTAATCTAAATAAATCGTCAACTAGAAATGCAATTTGTATTGTGTTATTCCTCAGATTTCAATTACTAAAGCTTTGTAATGATGATTATATGAATACAGAGAAAAGGAAATAAAACAACGTACCAATTTAATTATGTCGTAATAATAATAATAATTACATTTAAAAAAATAAAAATAAAAATTGAAAAAAATTACTTTTTTTGTATTTTTTTGTAATTTTATGGTCCCTCTAAAACCACTGCTTATTTTGTCCGTAGTTAAAGCATTCCTGTTAGCTATGTAATGCACCCAATTAATAGTTATTGACATATTTGATACTATTTTCCTGAGAATTACACTCATCATCAGTGCAACCAGTGGTTAAAATATTGGTAATTCTATTAGGACGACAAATAATATCAGTGTCAGATGTAATTATACAATTTTTCATTTAGTTGAAAAAAGAATGAAGCAAAATTGGGTGAAATCAAATTCCCAATACTCACAAAACTGTTATTTATCTAAATCCAACTGAAAAGTAATTAAAATCTGCAATAATTATACAAATTCAAAGAGTTATTTTTATTTCATTTGTTTAATTTTTTAATTTGTTTACCTTTAACCGCATCATTACACCAACATTTGTCGAGGGTATCATTGCAAAATTCGCCTCAATTAACACTGATGACAGGACCACCTGAATGGCTCTCTAGCGACCTGTACTTTATTTTACCTCCTGATAAGACGCACGAAGCACTCAACCCCAAAAGGTGATAGGAGCCAATTAAACCAAACAGAGCATTACACGTTCAAAACTTTATCATTTACATCAAACTCTAATTTAAAAATTATACTTTTAACATAAAACTAAATCCAAATATTCAGCACAAAACTTAATTTCATGTCTGCAAAAGAATAAAAAATAAAAAAATATAAAACTTTTTGTTTCATTTTAAATCGTGAGATAAAATCAAAATGTATTACTCAAGCTGAGTTTCAAAACATTGCAGTAGGTTTTTTTATTCAAAAAACTTCTTGTTTTCGCTTTCATTTTCTAGAAGAGATAAAAGAACGACATATGCAAATTAGATGAATTCAATCAACTTTATGTACAAATACAACGCAACCTGCATGTCTCGTTCAAGTTACAAGACACGACAGATAAATAAAAGAAAATTGTAAACGAACTTTTCAAAAAAAGAATGGAAATTGGAGAGCAATTTGTGGGTGGGCGTCCTCCGGGAGAAGAACGCCAGCGTTTTGCTCGGTGCCCACGAAAATGTTTGATAACAGCTGAGATTAATGGACACACTAGAACGGGCTTCGGAAAATTGGTTGTGATTTCATTGGAAGATTTGAAAAGCAATTTAAAAAATTGCCTTTCATTCCCTACCAACTGACGGATGAGACAAACTCAACTCGCATATCCCACCCCACTCTCATCGATCTACACATACATTTTCAAAATACACATAGTAAAGAAGAGAAAAAAAATTAATGGATAATGTTCAAAACCCATTTTGGATTAATAGCGAAATTAAACAAAAAAATTATCTTTCACATTCAACTTAGAAGTGAGCGTGAACCAATGTTGAGTGTACAAAGAGGGGAGAGAAAAAATAAATAAAGAGAATAGGGGTGTGGTATATTCCCCTTCTAAACCCACAACTTTACAGTTGAGCTCAACGACAAACAAGGAGCAAATCTTGGGTGGATAAACCTAATTCCCACCGCTTACCCACAAGTGAGTTTTATTCCCTCGAGTCAAAATGTGGTTTAAAATCAAAAATTAGAGATGAAGTAATTTGGATTTTTTTTAATTTCTATTTTTGTTATTAAATTTAGTTGTATTTTTACTCAATTAATTTTAACGTAAATTCAGTATTTTTTTATCTTGTAAATTATACAGGAAATTTGGTAATAAAAAAGATTTAGCGTTTTATAATTTATGATAGCCATCACTATATAAAAATTGGACGAGGTATTAAAAATTCAGTCAAATGATTAAAAGACTCATGTAAAAACTAGAATTCACTTTTATTACTTTTTTATATCTTATCGTAAAGAAAATTAAATTCGGAATCGTGTTTAATTCGATTACCAAAAATAACACATTGTAATTATTTTTGTTTTTTTGTCTTTGTAAAATTCTACCATTTTTGCTTAAATTCCTTTACAACTAAACATAAATTTAGTAATTAATATAACTTAAAACAAGTTTTATCTTAATTCTTCCTTTACGCTTTGAGTAATACAAAACTACCCCCTAAATTTAATCTCGTAGAAAATTCCTCAACTTTGTTCCCTTCTGCCCTTCGCTTAAGAGCAAACTTTGTAAACCCAATGCGCATGCGCCATGCAGCGAAACTCGCCAGGGGAAGGGGGCATGCAACTGCGCAACGACGACAGACTCTTGTGCAATGGATGGCACCCGATTTCAATGGAATGAACACGGGCGCCTGTCGCCAGAGAAAACCTCTTACAACGAAATATTCATTGTGTGCGTTTTCCTCTGATTAACTCTCGAGGCGCCTTAAGAAGCGCATGCGCCAACACGCTGTGTCCCGGAAACAATTCCATAGTGTGCAATATTCCATTAACCCGCACAAATTACAAGCACAAGTGACAGACAGGCACCCAAAAAATATGAGAAAAAACATAAAAAAGAAAAAAAAAGTAAACCATGTGCAAAATTTACTCAATGCATCAAACAATTAAATTAGAGGACCCTTTCAATTGTTCCATTATCTTGTAATCAACATTAGCCCTACTATGCCTTCTATCTATCCACTCATTTATCTCGTCTATCAACTTTTTAAACACGCTCAATTGCGCAATTGTCAAGTAATTAATCATTTAAAGGTATATTTTTCCACTCCAGCATTATCCAATCCACTTAAGTCCGTGAGACATGGAAGAAGGGAGATGTGGGTACAGATTGAGAGGGGTTTTTCCCAATTTATCAACACGGACAGGGTAGTAGTAGAAAGTATATTTGTCCATTTCCCTTCCCTCCTTCTACCATAGCAAATCGTCCTGAGTCGTTATTGTGCGCGTCTTCCTCATCCGACGTATCTATGCTAATGCATCTCTCATGCCAGCATCCTGTAATTGTGTCACATCAACTTGGCTTGTGATCAGACCCCTCTCGGACCTCCTGCAGACCCCTCTATGACCTCACTACAACAACTATTGCAGGGGAAAGAACAAAGGAGTAGAGAAAACTGAGCAAGTAACCGGAAGTAAGCAAATATTAACTGACAAAATTCAGAGGAAACGACAAACAAAAGAGCAAATTGTAAAATGTAATTCATATGTTAATTATTATTTGATTACTTAATCATTTCATATTGATACTGAATATCGATTTATTTCGTGTCGTGAGTCCATTTAAGACATAAAGTCGGTTTGATTTTAAACCGATTCGTTTTCATTTTTAGTCAGATTGCACCAAAATTTTACATTTTATCTCTTTTAGCATAATCCAAACAGGAATCTATTATTTTGCTGGACAAGATTATTTTAATTGACAAGAATGTCATGAAAGCAATCGTAATATTGTATTTGACTATATATGTATCATGATATTGCACTTTTTCAAGATGGGGCTTACGCGTCGTACATTACAGGATACTTTCAGATAATTTTAGAGTTATTAGACAAATTTGTACGTAATGAAATTTTATATAAAGAACGGCGACTTGACTCTTTGTACTGAAATAGTGTGTACACTCTGCCATCTGTGCTCGTTCCATCAACGGCTCAAGAGTCGCTCGAGATGTTCTTTTTACCGCGTCACTGACGAACTCATCCAATGTCAAAACGTATTATCTTGATTTCCTAACTCTTTCAATGTTTCCTGTCCTATAAATGCATGAAAATAGTTTCGGATCAGAATAACATAACCTATTATACACACTAACATAACACATTACTTAATCCCTACGAAGAAAAGGTTTGAAATATTAATGTGTTTACATTGAATTTTCAATTTATTAAAGAGGAGAAAAAAAGTCGATTTTTTTTTATTCTTCAAAATCATGTCAAAGTTTGCACTTGTAACTTTTCCTTTATATTCAATTCGATTTACTTTTGCCAATAAGAAATTACTCCATGGATGGTTGCAACGCAAAACGCCAACGGGCAGTGAAGCAAAACTAACAGCGAGCAATTCCTCGAGTATACCCTGATTTCTGACTCGTATAAAATATCCAAAATAAGTCAAAAAAATCCGATCAACTCAAAACGTAGTAAATAACAACTCGAATTTCTTTCACCAATATCTTACTAGCATCATTCAACGTCAAGATCGTAAAACTCTGTACAACGGACCCATTTACAGTTAGTCTGTTTGGTTCCATGAAACATAATTACAAGTTTTCTTTTTAAAATAAACAAATAAATCTTGTTTTCAAAATTCTGAAATTCGAGCTATCTCTACTCTCCTAGCAAAATCAAATTCTAGCTGTCCATTTTCAGTATATCTATCTATATATAAATCCCATCATGATAAATTGAAGGTGACACCAGTTCAAAAAAAATCGTTTCTGACCTCAACACAGATTCTCCCCAACCAACTGACAAACCGATAAGGAAAAAATTGCAAACACAAAGTTGAAGCTCAAAGGTGTTATCCAATATCACTTTCACACATCTATTTTTTTTATTTGACATTAAGCTTACAAGTTAGAAGAATTACAAAAGAAAAAAAAACAATATAAAAAAATTTACATGATAAAAAGCTGGAATGATTAGCCGAGAAGCGAATGCAGCATGATTCAGTGTTTTAAGAGCGTAGAACGCATGCAGCGTCACTAGAAACGCCGATGTCCGGGCATGTGGCACGTGGAGATAACGGTGATCGAGTGAGGGGGCGGCGAGGTTGGCGCTCCATTACCAGGTGGGAGGAACCGTGTTGGTGTGACGAGATAATACGTGTCCCCCCGGTGCCACTGCCACGGTGGCTGCGTCGACGTGTCATCTCTTCGCGCTCATTATACTCCTGCCACGGGCCTCGCACTTTGTTTATGGCTAACATAAACCCACCGCGTTTCTGTCTACAATAAGCTGGTTGCCAGTTGTTTCATGGATTCAAAGAGGTGTGCTATAGCCAACGACGCCGACCCCTAGTGACCTCAACTTGAGGTGGTTTAAATCAAGGTGGGATTAAATGTATAAAGGTTTTATACTTGGTCCTGCTTTTCAACTTTTATTTCTGTTATAAATAAGTTACACTTTATTTTCATCTCACTCTTTCTAAATCCCTTTTTAAATTTTTTTTTCTTTAAGTTTAAGAAAAATTATTATTTGAATTTGAATTAAACTATTTTGTCAGTTATAATAAATTAGATAAAAGAAAAAAAAGGCTTCAACTGATAATCCGGAAGCAATAATGTATTAAATCAGATTTCCTTATAAATATTATTTGAAAGAAAAAAAATTCAATTCTTCAATTTTTTTTAAAAAAATTTCTTTTACAGAAAAAAAATGGCGACTCATCATAAATTACTTCAAAAATCCTTGAACGCAATTGCAGGTTTTTTCGAATTGAGTGCTGCTTGCTCACTCTTCTTATCCAGAAATAAAGTTAAAAAAATTTTCTATAAAAGAAAAAAAATAAATAAATCTCACAATCACATTAATTAATTTCAAATTTTCCAATATTCCCCAAAATAAAAAAATAAAATTTATTTCTATTATTTATTTACATTTATCAAGGTAAAAAAAAGAAGCAAAAACCAAACGACATGTTTTAGTGTTTTAACGGTAGGAGTATGTGGAAGTGTGCAATTCATTTGTCATTTGGCGCCGTTCCGGGCTCGGTTGTCAACTGCCAAGACAGATGACCGACTGCGACCCATGTCGGCCTCGAGTGGAGGACGCCCACATTGATTCCGGGCGGAGAAATCGTTTCCCTTACCTCGACCACATCACAATCATCTGATATAGAGACACAAAACAGCATCGCTCGATGAACCAAGCGAGGAATACAAACTCGAGCGTGATGCCACAGCCGCCAACTTTTGTCGGCAACGGGGCTTGCAACTCGCATCCCCTTCTCTGCTGCCATCTTCGTTTCCTCTCAGTGATCGATGGGTTATGAATATGGAAAAGCGCGCGATAGCGAGCGAGTGCACGCTCGTCCATAGCGCATCCCGATAATAATAAAACCGGGGGAAGAGAAAGAGAGCGAGAGGAGACCGACGGCCGGGGTGCGTTCTAGACCCAAAGTGCACCCGATGACAAGCCCTTGGATTTGCGCACTGCCCGCCAAACTGCGCGCAAAACTAGTCCTTTACTCTCAACATTTCATCCCCACTATACCGTTCATTTGCATATATAAAGGGGTGAGGCAACGGCACTTTCTCGAGTTCCCGCTGCCCAATCTAACATACTACTCCAATGAAGCCATCATCAGATGAGGAACAAAATGTGAGGAAATAAATTCCTCAAACATGTTCTTTTCAACGAGAACTTTTTTTTTTATTTTACGTCTTCTCCCTTTCACATTTACCCAACTTTTAATGCTTCTAAAAAAAAAGCTCTATTCCGAATAAAGAAGAAATTTCAATAACAAAAGAGCAGCAATTACCCATTGATTTCAATGAATTTATACCTCAATTTTATGCGAACGGCCAATTCTCTTCCGTAATCTTCTTTATGGGACTCACCAATTACAATTAGATTCAATTACACATTTTTCTTGCACGGTATGTACATGAGAAACCTTACGAAGAGGAGAGAAGGGGAGAGGAAAAAAAATGTTGATTTGTTCCCATGTTTTCTCATTTGACCGGCAGATGTCGTTTCCTCGCATTCCAGTCGAGTTGGGGGTGGTAGTCATTATTCAATTGAGCAACGGGATAAGATGATTGCGAGGTCACCGAGATAATGGTGGGCCAAGCTTGTTCTCAGGTCAAAACGATGCACGTGACGTCCGGGCACCTGTGGTCGTGCATTGATTACGAACACCCGCCATTTGGTCGCTTGGACATATTTCACTTCCCGTTTCTCATCATGAGTCTTAATTAGTGAAAATCACCATCATTGGCTCACGTACATTATTTCGAAATGAATCATCAACTCAACTGGCATTCTTTTTATAGAATGCCACGAGATGACCTCACATTCCATCAACAAATTAGTCCTAACTAGAAACTCTTTAAATTCACTTTCCCCAACCTACAATTTGTAAATAAGTCAATCAACATGGTAATTACGACATTGAAAAGACAGCAGGTAAAAATTACACGTGGTCCCACGAGCCAGGGGTTGCTTAGCAACACTGTTCAGCGAGCCTGGGTTTGTTTGCAAGTGATGTGACAGACCAAGGAAGCATCACACAAACTTAAGAGCTCTTAACCCTTTGAGACTGCGTGTTCGTTGACAGGTACATAGCTGTTGCATTTCCTCTCATCACGTGGCACACCTTGCGTCAAGTGAGCGGTGACAATTCCAAACCCCTTGGCAATTTCCTTCCATTCTCATCCAACTTGAACTTGTTAATAGTTTAATGAGACACTTTCTAATTGAATTCCACCCACACACAACACACATTTACTCTTTAACATTAAAAAAAGGGATTCATTAAATTATAAAATTATAAACTTTTAACAGTTAAGTGATTAATTACAATAAAGTTGTAAACGATAGGGTAACTATTTGTGATTTCTGTAATATAATATTATTTAATTAAATAAATTGTTAATTAAAAGTATTATTTTAATTTAAAAATTTTTAAATCCTTCATATAAAGATTAGTAAAAATATTTGTTTTCTTATTCTTGGAATTGAATGTTTGCTAAACATTTGTAAGGGAACGTTCGTAATGTGAATGTTTCAACGCATGCGCCACTTGTTCAAAAAATACAAATTTAGCCGCCATTTTTATTTGAAGATACGTAGATCGGTAATCGTTTTTATTTTCTTTTGTTTTTAAAATAGGTTTATGAATATTATTTCAAAAGTTGATAAGAATAAAGGAATTTGAATTAAACCAGTAGTTGAAAAGGCATACGAAAACAAAAACATGATCGGAATATCGAAAATAAACATTGATTTTTCGATTTTTTTACTATTTCAATCATCTTTTATAAATTACTAAAAGCTCGTATGTAGTACTCTCAAAGGCAAACTTGCAAATGTGATACAAATCCCAATTTACGAATTTGTATTTTAAAAATTTGTATTTAAAAAAAATTCACTACAGATATTTTCACGGTATCTATTATAAAATTACTTAAAAAAAACTTTACAACTCTTGACTTTAAAATTGATTTTTCAATTTCACCATTTATCCCCTCAAAACTTTTTCCATTTTTTTCATGTTTAATTTGAAACATGTACTTTTATTTTATCTTATTCTCTACCCAACTAAAATTCATTCCCATCTGAGTGGTCGGTTGTACTAACTGCCTCTATTCTGCCCGTGCCAGACGAACGTCTGCCCATTAAAGCGCCCTTCCTTCCATTTTCTCCCTCGCTCATACTCAAATGTTTTGTTTTCCTTTTTGTCCCAATTTCCTCTGGACCAATCGCTCACTCGATCTTTTGGACTGGGGAGAGTCGAGAGATGGGACTAAGGGAAAGGAGGTCGACGAGCAAATGGAACTTGTGGGGAAAACTCGCTTTTACTTATTGCCCTGAAATGAAGTTAGGATCTACAGGCGTGAGTGTACGTCTCGTTGACGTTCGCAGACTTCGTTTCAGTTCCCAACTCAAGCCCGCGCACTGTTCTAGTTGCTGGTCGCGTTTCACACACGAAGAGCCACCGATTTATGGCCACTCTCCCACCAGTCTGTCTTAGCCACGCGCCGCTTAATTGGTTGGAAACGGCACCAGGGGACTGGTAACAAAAAAAAAGAAACGAGACAAAAGAAATAAAACCCACTACCCCTTAATAAAATTTTAATAAACGCTGATGAGATTGTTAACGTTTTATATAAATTAATATATTTTAATTAAACTTTTTAATATCATGTTTTAAGTAGAGATGGCAGCACTCGTTGAAACACTGCGTGCTATTTGTCAATTAAAATATGGAAGCACGAACGCGCGCACTTTGGGTTTTGTGTGCTGGAAGGTTCGTGGAGCAACGTCTGCTTCGTAAGATGAACACCGTGGCGCCGCCGAGTCGCCCCACAGCCCATTCTTCGTGTGAGTAACGCAGCAGCCTCATCACCACATTATGGCAAAAGTATCATCCAAATGCGCATGCGCTGTGGATGTTGCGCACTTGGGAAAGCCTTTCTTGCGTAAACAAACTCGGAAAAGCAATCGAGAAAATAAGTCAAAGAGAAAATTTATTACACAACAAAGTTTTTGTGTTTTTGTTTTTATTTCTTCTTTTTGCTTCGCTTTGTAGATTAAATGACGTCACGCGTTGTTGTTATTTTTATTACCCGGATTAATTTAACACGTGACGTAATAGTGAGGTCCTAATTTAGATTTTTGCTCTTAGCACTATTAATTTCCTGATGTCTCAGTGAGGTTTAACTAAAATGGCTTCTACATTAACGTCTACAAATACGCAAGATTAAGGTTTGTTTAATTTAAAATATTTATGATAACGAGTTTGTTTATCTTAGTACGCACTTAAATGATGTAAATTGTAAATAGGTGAATATTCAAGTTGAAAGCAAAGTTTCACGCACGAATAAAAAGAGAAGTAAATAAGACGAGTCACCATAATAAATCACATTCTCAATTTCGTTTTCTTTTTCCCTTTTGGTGACTCAAAAATCTTTTTATTTCCTTTTTCTTCTTCCATTCCTCATCCACTTGAGAAAGAGAAACTAGTCATGGATGGGAAAACCAGGACTTGATTCAGAAATTAGTCTCCCTTTAACTTGGCACGTTGCATTAAGTGAGATTTAAAAGTAAATACTTAAATACTGGGTCAAACAATATTAGCTCTTCAGATTCAGCTAAATTAAATCAGGTGAATTCAAGTTTTTATTTATTTTATTGTCTCATATAAATAGTTGTCAATTTCATTAAACTTTAAAAATACTGTACGAAAATTT